>VMDO01021638.1:0-35279 GCA_007922755.1 Pedetes capensis | reverse complement strand
AAGACAGAACGAGGGGAGAAGGGTGGCCATTTGAACTAATTCTAATTAAAAATGATTAAATAGGGGGTAAGGTGAGCATTCAGCCCTGCTAGGAAGCAAGCGCTGACCATGGGAAATATAAGAAGGGCACAAAATGTGGGTGGCTCACTCAGGCTTGTAATAGTGTTGTCAAATATAATCAGAACACACGCCTGGGATGGTTCACAGGGAGAAGGCTAGAAAAGTCTAAGAGGAAATGAAAAATCTTGCGTCCGATTTGGTCACAAACTTCTCCAGCTCAGCCCGCAATTTTTATTTCGGTTCCTTCCCACGTTTGTCCTTCGGGGCAGGGAGTCTTTGTCATTTTTGGTTGAGCTGAGTGTGGATCCTATATCTCTACTTTCGATCCAGCAGCTCATGTCTGCTTCGGAGACGGAAGTACGATCGCGAGGTCACTTTTCGATTCAGAGTGCACACAATGTAATTTGGCTTTGAGGAGCTCCTGACAGCACTGGAAATCACAGAGAGGCTTTGGGGCTCCTTGATGTCTTACTTAAGAAATGACTTGCTTACAGCAACAAGCACAAAATCCAGATTTCAAAGTTTACCAACGTTCCTTGAATTTTAACTTAAAAGGCATAATGCCAAACCCCCCTATGCATAATACTTGCTGTAGGTGGGACCTGGAATGTCCCTCCATGGCCTATGTATTAAAGGTTTGGCCCCTGTCTATGGCAGTAGGGGGAGGTGGTGGAAGCTTTAAGAGGCGGGGCCTAGCCGTCTTGGCACACATCTGTAATAGCTGCGACTCAGGAGGCCAAGGCAGGAGGATCACAAGCTTGAGGCCAGAGGCAGTCTGCATAAATTAGGAAGGCTGTGTCTCAAAATAAAAACATAAAAGATGAGCTGGGAGTGCAGCTCAGTGGTAGAGTGCTTGCTTAGTGTGCATGGGGCCCTGAGTTCTACCCTCAGTATTGGCATAAGAAAAAAGAGATGTGGCCTAGTGGAAGGGATTTAGGTCACTGGGGGCATGCCATCAAAGGGGATTATGGGTCCCTGACTCCTTCCCCTTCCTCTTTTTTTCCTGGCCACGAGGTACATAGCTTTGCTCTGCTACATGCTCCCACAATTATGTGCCACCCAGGCCAAAGCAATGAGACCTTCACAGACCAAAAGTTCCAGAAGTGTAAGCCAAATAAACCTTTCCTCTCTATAAGTTTATCTACCCCAGGCATTTGTTACAGTAGCAGAAAGCTGACTAGCATACTTAACTGTTAACAGCTATTTTGTCCCCATAATCCTTTTCGGGGCTGGGATTTAGCTCAGTTGGTAGAGCACTGCATTGCAGTCTCTGAGGTCCCGAGTTCAATTCCCAGCACTGCAAAAATGGGAGAAGGGCCTGGGAATCCACTCCCAAGGCAATCCCCAAAGCAGTCAGCCATTGAAAACCCTATGAGGGTCGCTATGAGTCAGATACTGACTCGATGGCACCTAACAACAACAACAACAATCCTTTTCTAAGCTGCACAACAAAAGCCTGTGGCTCCTGTCATCCTCATCTGAGGAGGACAGAAAATGAGGCTGGCATCTAGTTAGAGTCTTGTGGACACCAGGTAGACTGTCTTCTTGGCTCACAAAAGTTCCTTTCTGGGGACAAGACCCTTTGTGCACAAGATGGGACAGTCAGTCTTACAGGACAACTTGGCTAAATCTCAGCAACCAGGTATTTGATCAAGTCTAAATGTTGCTTTTAAGGGAGTTTTTAGATAAGATTAACACTTAACTCAGTGACTTTTAAGTGAAGCTGATTGCCCTCTAGAATGTGGATGAGCTTCGTCCAATCAGCTGAAGGTCTTAAAGAGGGAGAGAGAGAGAGAGAGAGAGAGAGAGAGAGAGAGAGAGAGAGGGAGGGAGAGAAAGTTCCCATAGAAGTTCTCACAGGAAGAGGGAATTCAGCCTCCGGATGCCTTTAGGCTCCAGCTACAACCTCAGGTCTTCTCTGAGTCTCCAGCCTGCTGGCCTGGCCTGCAGATCTTAGGCTTGCCAAGCCTACATGTGTGTGCAGGGACAGCATTATGTAATACCCACATCTCCTAGTTCTGTCTGCAAAAGGGTCTGGAGGCAATGATGTGCCAGTAGCCATGAGCACATTTAGTGTCCAGATGGTGGTTCCCAAATCCCATTTTGCAATAAAAGAAATCAGGGCTTATGGAGAGGTGGTTGTTCCAAGGCAACAGTGAAGAATATACCAGATGAACGTGGAGGATTTATAGAGCCAGTAAATAAAGAAGCCCTCAAACAAAAAGAATGTAGGTATGCAATCATAATTGTTGTTAGGTGCCATTGAGTCAGGTCCGACTCATAGCGACTCTCATAGGGTTTTCAATAGGGTTTTTAATGTTTCAGAACTGGTTTGGGAGTGCATTGCCACATCCTTCTCCCATATTTGCAGTGCTAGGGATCAAACCCAGGTCCTCAGAAAGTGTGGATCAATGCTCTACCAGCTGAGCTAAACCCAAGCCCATGCAATTATTGTTGTTGTTGTTGTTGTTGTTTGTTGTTGTTAATTATTATTATTAGAGCATTGGACTGCAATGAATAAAATAAGACTCCCTATGTTGATATTGATGTAAATAGATAAATGAATGGATAAATAAATAAATAAAATCAAGCACGAGGGAGATGGAATAACAATTCCTTCTGAAATAATTTCAACTAATAAATATAGAATGAGTAAGGAACATAGAAAATCACCATTAAAGCCTCGCAGTAATAAAAGCTTCTCCATTCAAGATCCACCAACGGATGCTAAAATCAGTGAGCAAAATTTTAAGAAAGAGGACCACCCTCAAAATACCTATTTCTTAATTACAGAGGGAAAAATGAGAACTTTCTCATGAAGAACCTGGTGAGCACCAGCGTGTCCCCTACTCATCAAGTTAATACCCCAGAAGGGACGGAGGGACAGCACGACCCCCTGGTATCCTGCACTGGGAAGGGATGGTCACCGTTGTGGTGTTCAATCCAAACGCACAAACTCAACCCAATCATGAGCAAAGAGCTGACAAACCTGAATGGAGAGTTGCTCCGCAAAAGAATTGATCAGTGCTCTTCAAAAGTGTCAATGTCATGAAGAAGGATAAGAAAGATGGAAGACTTGGCACAGGTTGGAAGGAACCCAGGCGAAATGACAAATAAATGCCAAATAATATCCTAGATGGCTGGGATTTAGCTCAGTTGGTAGAGTGCCGCTCTGCAGTCTCTGAGGTCTTGAGTTCGATTCCCAGCACTGCAAAAATGGGAGAAGTACGTGGCAACCCACTCCCAAGGCAATCCCGAAACAATCTGCCATTGAAAACCCTATGAGGGTCGCTATGAGTTGGACACAACTGGACGGCACCTAACAACACCAACAAATATTCTAGATATGTTCTGGAACAGACATAGGACATGAGAGGAAGCGCTGGGGAAATCTGAGTAAAGACTCCAGGTTAGCTAATAGCCCTGTTCCGATGTTCATTTCTTAGCCGTGATCTTGGTATTATACTGTACTTTTATTAGATGTTAACACTAGGAGATGATGAATTTGGAGACTCCAGGAACTCTGTACTATTTTCGTAACATCTCTGCAAGTCTAAAGCTATCCTAAAATAAAAAAGGTTTCACACAAAGGAAATGAGTTAATTTTCACTATAAATGTCCTAATATTTGCGAGCTATTGATCTCTGGGCAAAGCGCCCTCTCTCCCCAGAAGCAGCTGTGGTTTTCTCTTGCCAGCCTAGAGATCCCCATGAATGCTATGGGCAAATGCCTTTTTCCTTGTCTGAGGTGCTCAGTACCCACACAGTTCACGCTCATCAACGCACAAGCAAGCACGTGAAACACACTGCCCATTTCTGGCTCCTATTTATATAGTCCTCACGTCTCAAACAATGGAGCGGTGGATCCAGCGGATGTTCTTCCGTCTCAGGAGAGCAGGCAGTGAGTTCAGGAGCCATTAATTAAAACTTTCAGACAGGATTACAGTGGTCCTTTGGGAAGGGGTGTATAAAGGAGGCTCCGAACCTAAATCCAGAGGCAACCACACCAGAGCCACGTAGACTCATGATTGCGGCATGCTATGTGCTAATGGCCTTGGCCCTGGTGAGCACAGTCCCCTTGTCGCAGTGAGGTGAGGTTGGCAGCAGTCAGTACTGGCAGTGGGTGTCAGGGGTGGGGGGAGATGCCCAGACTATGGCTCTGCAGCTTCTCACAGGCCCAGGCAGCCCAAGGCACTTGGTATTATGGGGAATTCCTGTGGATTTTCCCAAGGTCTCAGACTCTGCCTGTCTGCAGCTGTACCACCCTGGCATTCCATCCCGTCTTATCTTGGAAGCTAAACAGAATCTAGCCTGGTTAGCCCTTAGATGGGAGACTGCCTGGGAATTATCTGGTGCTGTAGGCTTGAGTGAAGGACCCAAAAGCCCACTCCTGAAACAATCAGCCATCGAAAACCCTATGAATAGCAGAGAAGCACTGACAATAGTGCTAGGTATGGCACAGTGTTGAGGAGTGTTGTACACAGGATCGCTGTGAGTCAGACACAACTCAATAGCACCTAACAACAGCAACAGAATCTGCCCAAGTTGTGGGGAGGGATTCAGGTGTGCCTGCGTGTGCCGGGGCAGGGTGAAGGACCTTCCTGATGAAGCAGGGGTGAGCAGGAATGAGTCACCTTATTCATCTTCCTGTTGTACTCAAAGAATAGCCATAGCAAGTGCCTGTGGGGTTGGACAGTGAGACCCACACAGACTTCCTGGGATCGGTCATTTGGGGGCAGGGGTTGAAGAGAGGCTTAGTTTCTGCCCAAGATAGCCTTCTGTGTCAGGATTTTGGGGCCTGGGCAGTGCCACCCCTCTGGCCGGTCTATGCTGTCATCATTTGTGAGTGGGTTTGTCAGCGTCTGTCAACTGTATCTGGGGTTGATCCTCGGCCAGAGCAGGGTGACTTGAACACTTGGAAGCAAGTGTAAATGAGACGCAGAAAGGACCGAAATCTCTGAATAATTAAATTTACTCCTTGGGGAGGAAGGAGCGGATATTCCGTGTCCTTGCGGGCATCCAGCTCAGAATGTGCACCCAGTCAAGCGGAGTTGAACAGTGGGGTTTCTGCAGAGCCAGAGGATCAGCCCTCTATCGCTTGGCCTGCCCAGCGGCTGGAGCTGGGCTGGGCTGGAAGCGGGGACCCCAAGAGCGAGCGTACACATCCACGTTTCTCATCGTAGATACTTGTGAACATGCGAGTGCGCAGAGGTCTGCCTGTCTTCCCCTGGGATGCAGGGTGGGTGGCCCTTTCACTGCCAATCGTGAAAGGATTCTCTGAAATCTGCCATGGCCCCGCGTTGACATTAGCTATACATCCAGCCTTGCAGCAGAACCTGAGAGCAGGGGGAACTGGAGCTGAGGACAGGCTCTGACACTTTGCAAGGGGACACTCGGGCTGGTGTAAAATCTTAAAAGCAGTCCAGAGACTCCTCCCAGCAAATTAAGTCCAAGGTGACTCCTTGTAATTCTGCATATTATTCCTGATGCAAAAAGATGACCAGAAATAGAACAATATAATCATACATTTCTCTTAGTTTTTCCTTTGACTTTAGAACATGTCCACCTAGCACAGGCAAAAATGGTAGGTGGGTGATACATCTGGGCTGTAAGAAAGCATGGAAGCCTTCATCAGTTGGAGGTCTGAGGCTTTCTGAGATATGACTGAGCTCATTCTCTGCCAAAAACTAATAAAGAATTTAAAAAAAAAACCTATTTTCCAAACTTTTTGAGCATATCACCCTCAAAATAGTGTTCCAGTAGAGATGTCTTAAGTCCTGAACATAGCAAGTGGCCCACCACTTTGGCTCCCTGAGACTTCAGTCCAATTCTGAGTCAAGAACTTGAGGGTTGAACAAATTAACAATAGGAGTTTCAGGTAAGAAGCCAAAAACCTGTAAACTCTAACAGACCTTTATTGCAGAGAAGCTGCTGGGGCTGTCTCTAACAAAGGAGAGAGCAGCCTCAGGAGAGGAAGGGGGGAGGCTTTTATGGGTTCTAGGTGGGAAGGGGAAGGGGTGATTGATGTGTTATATCAGGATAGGTAGGAAGCAGTGTGTGGAAGGTTCTGATAGGCTGGAAGAGGGAAAAGGAAATAGTCTCTGTTGCCTGCCCTGGGGCATATTTTCAGTCAGGTTTTGGCGGGCTTTTTGGCGGGCTTTTTGAAGACTGGGGGGTAATGGGCAGAAGAAGGCACCACTTTATAGGAAGGTGCCAGTTTGTAACAGGTCCTGCCTAACAAGGAGTATGTTTGAAGGGAGGGGGCAGGTTCCAATGAAGAATGAACACAAAAGGGAGGTCAAAATCAAAATTGTTTTGATGTTAAAAACTTGAAAGAATGATATTTACATATAGTACATGGTTATGTGGCATAGGTAGGTAGCCACGTCTGACACCTCCTGTGCTCTCTTCTCTCTGTCCATCTCACTCTTGTGCTCTCTCTCTCTCTCTCTCTCTCTCTCTCTCTCTCTCTCTCTCACACACACACACACACACACACACATCACATACACTCTCTACTTGAGAAAGCTTTTCACACCGCAGTGGCTGTGTAAGAAGCATCAGTTTTATCCTGGCCTCCCAGATAAGCCTGCACATCTTTCTGCAAACTGAAGGATGGAACATCCGCAGAAGATACATCAGCAGATTCAGGTGAATGCACAAGGATGTGCACAGTGCTACTCCAGTTTCCACTAAAGCAGGGGTCCTGCCCTCAGAGAGATGATCATCCAGCATGGATCAGAGGACATACATGTAACTTGAGAGTGATTTCCGCAGAAACACAGAATTGAGAGCAAAGGGTGGTGTGATAAAGACTTCAGGTAGCAAAGGACTCAGGTGCTCTGGAGTGGAGGAAGGCAGCTCTGAGGAGGAAGGCAGGTGGAGGAGGCAGCACCAGAGTTTGGTTATGAGAAATGATACGATTTCTACAGGTAAGAAGGAGAAGCAGCACATTCCCCAAAGCAAACACAGAGCAATCAGATAGCAATGATAGATTTGATGCAATTGGTGGACAGGAGATGGGCACCATGAGAAATGCAACTCCTAGGATGTGTGGGGTTGTTGTGGAAACAGCTTCTTTGCCTTCTCTGCAGGAATGACTCCGATCATTCCATGCTTAGTACATTTCCAGGATTCTCAGGACCCAGGGTTCAGTTAATAATGATGGTGACTCAGCTCATGGGCTTCCTGCAGCAGATAAAAGCCCTGAGACCTGTGCCACAGGCTATGGTCCCATTAGTGGCTCTGACTCGGTCATGGAAATCTATGCTGCTGAAGAGAGAACGATGAATGTCAATCATCATCACCACCACGTTTAAGCCACAGCAAACTGTCGTGATCACGGTAGCATTTGTTGAACAGTTGAAATGTAATGTCTCAGGGTAATTTCATTGAAACCCAGTAGATGCAAATCTTCCAGTGTCAAAAGATACTAAATAAGAAAAAGCAGCGTCTGACTTACATTTCCTATGGTTATCATCCTTACATTTGCAGAAGATAAGAGCTAAATGCCACCGACTTCTAAATACATGTGGGAAGCTCAGATTGTGTTGCTTTTTACCAGAGTTTGGATGGCTCATTTGGTTTAAAGCTTGAACCAAAATAATGACACATTCAGATGAAATGACTGTCTTCAAAATGGCACCATTACACTGAAGAAAGAGAACATCCGTGCCTACTTCTCTCCAGTGGGAGATGAAAGAAGAGATCTGGAATGCATTACTTGGGTAACCAGTAGTTTGAAATTTCTTAGGAATGGGAATGAGAAAGTCCAGCCACAATATTGAATCATTTCCATGTTTTAAGATACGAAAAGCTAATAGGTCTGAAGAGAATATATTTCTATCTGCTCTTTTCCATTAACATCAGGGTTCTTCTACAAGTATGTATACACAGGACTGGTCGACACTGAATTCCTTTCCATCAGAAGGTCTTAATATTAAACTCGTCTGGACTCCTGACTTGTGGTCTCTTTCCCTGTCTCTGAGCTGGAGGCCCAGACCTTCTTCTGCTTCTTATTTCACTTTCTGTGACCATATCTTAACGATTACACTGGCTTCTCAGCTTCACCCACACGACCCTCAGATAATCATGTGTCATTGAAATTTGTACTAAACTTTGGGGGAAGACAAAGGTGGACTATAGCAAGATACAGAATAAAAGCTCACTTCACATGGGATGGCAGATGTGACCACATGGAGGCCCACACAGACCTTGACAATCTTCCCTTAGAGATGGAGTCTCTGTCCCCTCTCCTTGAGTGTGGGTGGCCTTTGACTGCTTCGACAATAGAATACAGTGGAAGAGGTGTTGTGCCAGTTTCCAATCCCAGGCTAGAAGCTTCTATTTCTCTTTTTTAATTTACAGTTTAATATCTATTAATTGCACACATTAACGGGGCTCACTATGACAGTTCTTCATATGAACATCATACATTGATCATATCCATCGATCCTTCTACCCAGCCCCCACCCAGTACCCACCTCAGTCCTGAAAAGTCTCTCATAATTTCTTTCTGTCCTCCCTCCCCACTCTTCCCTGGCTCTAATGACCACTATCCACTCTTTACTTCTACAAGGTTGACTTACTTGCCTCCATAAATGAGTGAGAACGTGTGGTATTTGTCTTTCTTTGTCTGTTTTGTTTTGCTCAATATAATGTTGTCCAGTTCCATCCATGTTGCTGCAAATGACAGGATCCCATTCTTTTTTAGGGCTAAGTAATATTACATTGTGTAACTATATCACATTTCCTTTATCCATTCATCTGCTCAAGAGTACCTGGGTGGGATCCATATTTTGGCAATTGCAGATAGTGCTGTAATAACCTTGGGGGTTTAGGTATCTTTTCTATATAAAGGTTTCATCTCCTTAGGGCAGGGGTCTCCAACCTTTTTTGGCAGTTATTAGATGCCATTGAGTCGGATCTGACTCACAGTGATCCTAAGTACAACAGAACAAAACATTACCCAATGCAGCACCATGCACACAATCTTTTTATGTTTGAGATCATTGTTGCAGCCATTATGTTTCTTCTCATTTTGAGCAGAGCAACATCAGCAACTGGAGGTCCCAGGGGATTTACTCCATTCCCACCATTAAGATTGACTCTACTTTTAGGAGGTAACTCTTCCCTAGTCATTTCTTGAATGCCTTCCAGCCTGGGGGCTCATTTTCCGGCATAATATTTAACAGTGCTTCTCTGCTATTCATAGATTTTTTTCAATGGCTGGTTGTTTCAGGAGTGGGTTAGCCATGTCTTTCTCCCTAGTCTGTCTTAGTCTGGAAACTCAGGTGAAACCTGTCCACCATGCGTTGCTCTGCTGGTATCTGAAATACCAGTGGCATAGCTTTCAGCACCATGACAACATGCAAGCCCCCACAGCACACACATGGGGGTTTTGGGCACTAGGGACCAGTTTTTCCATGCACTGGGCAGACGTGAGGGGGTGGGGATTTTTCTGGATATGAACTAATGTGGAATGGCTATAAATACAGATGAAGCTTTGCTCACTCACCCACCGCTCACCTCCTGATCTGCAACCCTGTTCCTAACAAACAGCAGAGCAGTACCAGTCTATGGCCTAGGACTCCTGCCTTAGGTTATACACCCAGTACTGAAATTGCCAGATCATATGATAGGTCTATTTTAGGTTTTTTGAGAAATTTCTATACTTCTTCCATAATACCTGTACTAATTTACATTCCCACCAACAGTGCATATGGATTCCCAATTCCCCGCATCCTCACCAGCATTTACTATTTCTTGTCTTTTTGACAGTAGCCATTCTAAACTAACTAGGGTGAAATAATATCCCATTGTGGTTTTGAGTTACATTTCTGTATTACTAAAATGATAATTCTACCCAACATGCTCTATAGATTCAATGCACTCCCCATCAAAATTCCAATGGCTTTCTTCAAAGAAATCCAAAAGGCAAGCCTAAAATTTATATGAACCAAAACAATCCTGGGGTAGGCTGGAGGCATTACAATATCTGACTTTAAAACACACTACAAAGAACTATAGTTACTTAAGCAGCATGGTACTGACATAAAAACAGACACCTAGACCAATGGAACAGATTAGAGAGCCCACAACTTAATGCACCCTCACACAGCCTATTGATTTTTGACAAAAATGCCAAGAACACACTATGGAGAAAAGATAGTCTCTTCAATTCATGGTGCAGCAAAATTGGATGTGCATATGCAAAAGAGTGAAATAATCCCTCTCTCCCATCATACACAAAAATCAGCTCAAAACATATCAAAGACCTAAACCTGAATCCTGAGACTATAAAATGACCACAAGAAAACCTAGGAGAAACACTTCAACACATTGGTACAGCCAACGATTTTTTAGCTAGGACTCCAACAGCACAGGCAACAAAAGTAAAACTAGACAAGCAAGATTATATCAAACTAAAAAGCTTCTGTACAGCAAAAGAAACAATTGATAGGATTAAGAGACAACCCATAGAACAGAAGGATACATTTGCAAATGCTACATCTAATAAGGGATTGACGTTTAGAATAAGGAGTTCAAAAAGATGAACATCAGAAACCTAAACAATCCGATTAGAATGGGCTAAAGAACTAAGCAGATGCTTCTCAAAAGAAAACATATAAATGGCCAACAAATAACATGGAAAAATGCTCTATTTCACTAATCATCAAAGAAATGCACTTCCTGTCTCTTGGAACATTGGCCCTGAGCAGCTGTATGAAGACATCAGACTGACCTGGAGGAAAGACTCAGTCCCCACAGAGAGGGACAGAAGGCAACCCTTGTAGCCTCTGTCTTTCTTGGGCCTTCAGACCACCACAGGTGCCATCTGACACCCACAAGTGGCCCCAGGCAGTGTCACGTGGAGCAGAAGAATGACCTGGCCTATAGATTGTGAACATAATAAAATGGTTCCTTTTTTTTTTTTTTGTAGGACTAGGGATTGAACTCAGGGCCTCGTGCTTACATGCTCTGCAAGTGCTGGGCCACTGAGCTGTACCCTCAGCCCATTATTTTTTTACTTTTTGAGACAGGGTTTTGCTGAATTACACAGAGTACCTCTGGGCTGGGATTTAGCTCTGTTGGTAGAGCACCACTCTGCAGTCTCTGAGGTCCCGAGTTCAATTCCCAGCACTGCAAAAATGGGAGAAGGGCCTGGCAATCCACTCCCAAGTCAATCCCGAAATGGTCAGCCATTGAAAACCCTATGAGGGACGCTATGAGTCGGATACCGACTTGAGGGCACCTAACAACAACAACAACAACAACTTCTGGTCTCAAACTTGCGATCCTCCTGCCTCCGCCTCCCAAGACACTGGGATTACAAGCATGCGCCAGGGCCCCCTGCTAAATGGTTCCTATTTTAAGCTACTCTGTTAACCCCCCCACAGAGTCAGCTCAGCAGGTAGCGTTACTACTTCCTTTCTTGTGGCCGGCTCTGGCCTTCTTTGTCTGGTTGCAGCCTCAAATCCTCTTCATCTTTGAAACCCCAAACTCCTGGGCCCTCTGTGTTAAAACAGAAAATGAATCTCAGTTTCTACTCCCTGGATTGAGGCTGATTAGGTGCCAGGTGCCCACCTTTGCAGAGATACAAAACTCCATCGGAGCAGCTCGTGAAGCGATGTCGCCCCTAGGCCTGCGCTCCCCAATGCTTTGGAGAGAGTTTTGCTTCTGTTTGTTTCCTGGGAAAGCATTCTGTAGGAGGGATTATTTCTCCAAGCCACCCAGTAAACATGAGGGCTGAGGAAAACCAACGTGCCTGCTGCACAAGCATGGCCTGAAGACAATGCCCACAACCAGCGGCTGCTCCTGGGCTTCTCCTACAGAGTGCCTGGGATGGCCCACAAGCCCCTCCTCAGAACCAACTGGAGAGGACAATGGGACAGGGGGACCAGGTATCCTGTAGAGCACAAATGCCAGAAGCCCTGTTTCACCTCTTCAGATTGCTTTCTGCTGCTCTGTGTGAATTAACGACCCGCACATCCCCCGGAGACCCCACTGTTGTTGTTGTTGTTAGGTGCCGTGGAGTCGGTATCCGACTCATAGCAACCCTCATAGGGTTTTCAATGGCTGACTGTTTCGGGATTGCCTTGGGAGTGGGTTGCCACGTCCTTGTCCCATTTTTGCAGTGCTGGGAATTGAACTCGGGACCTCAGAGACTGCAGAGCAGCGCTCTACCAACTGAGCCAAATCCCAGCCCGGAGACCCCATGGCAGCTGCCTAAATGCAGGACCATAGGTGCTCTCAGAGGTCTGCAGGCACCTGTCTGGAAAGTCCAAAGCCAGGGCCCTTCCTGTTCCTTGGGCCTTAGTGGGGCAGGTTTCGCTGCCCGCTCTGTGGGTTGTGGCTCCATTTGGACCTGCACAGCTTGGAGACAGAACCCAGAGAGAGCTGAGCCCTGCCTCAGCTCGTTTCTTCACAAAAGTAGAGGGAACCCAGGCAGGACAATGTGTGGAATCATGTGACCACGGTAGCGTGACTACAGCTGGGCCAAGCCAGGCCACACCAAGGGCCCAAGAGGGCAATGGAGGTCTCAAGGCAGAACCTCACGGTGGTGAGTCAGCATAGCCTCAGCCCCAGGGCTGGATGTGGAATCCACTAATCCACTCTTGGCCCCTTGTCAAAGCAAAGGGCTTCTGGGGGGTTATTAGTTGGTTTGAAGGTTTGCCACCTTGAGCCAGCGCTGTCGCGGAGGTCCTGCCCCAGGGTCCAGAGTGTCTTTGGAAACTCTGGATAGCTTCACTTGTCTCCATATCAGCTCAGTATTTAGTATCGCAGCCAAATAAAGGAAGAAAATAGGGGCAACTGACGCAGGCCATTTAGTCAGATATGAAAATTCCTGGAGCTAACTCAATTGTCACTAAAGTAAAAAAAAAAAATAGAAAGAAAAAAAGCATGTATCTTGCTTAAAAAATAATATCTGAGATGTCTTATTGGTTTCATAAGGATGCGTAGAAATACTTTCAACCAAAATGCTCCTAATGCTGATAGGAAGCCAAGCAAGCATCGTTGGCCCTCTGTACATATGAGTTCTGCATTTATGGATTCAAATTTCATATCAAAATATTAGAAAAAAATTAGCTGGGCACAGTGGCACACACCTTGTAATCCCAGTGGCTCTGGAGGTGGAGGCAGGAGGATCGCAAGTTCAAGACCAGAGGCAGTCTGCATAACTTAGCGAGACCCTGTCTCAAAAAGTTAAAAAAAAATGGGCTGGGGGAGCAGCTCAGTGGTCCGGCACTTGCAAAGCATGCAAGTGCGAGGCCATGGGTCCAACTCCCAGTACTGAAAAAAAAAAAATTAGAAAAAAATTGTACTTGAGCATGTACACTTTTTCTAGGCATTATTCCCTAAATAATACATTATAGTCACTATTTATAAAGCATTTACATTGTATTAGTCTTTATATAAAAGTAATTTAGGCTACATGCAAATACTATACCATTTTATATAAGGGGTGTGATCATTTGCTGATTTTGGCATTTGCAAGAGTTTGGGTACCAATCCCCCATGGATACTGATGGATGACTGTACACTCGATTACCAACTTCCTTCTTTGGTCATTAAGGCTGGACACACTCAGGCCACCAAAGACCTGCCATCTGGTAAGGGGGAACCCAGCACCTGGGAGTTGTAGTGAAGACGCCAACTCCAAGTGCTCAGCTCAACAGAGCTGTCCTGGTCGGTGGAATGGACCCTGACTGTTGCGTGCACTGCCCTTATATCCCCTTCAGGGGCTAGCCATGGACCAATCAGAGAGTGCCTCGGCCAATCAGGGGAGATATGCAAATTTGGGTTTGTAAAAGCAACCAGTTGGGGGTGGTTCCTGAACGGTCCAGTCAGGAGCCATTTGGTGGTTTGGAAACAGCCAATCAGGTGCTGAGGGGTCTGAGGAGAGGAGTTGCATGCCAGCGCCATCTTTGGAAGCTTGATGCCCAGGAGTTCCCAGATGTAGGGCAAAGGTTACTGCCTGGGGAACAAGCCTCAGACCTCCAAGTGGGCCTAGATAGGCCCTGGGCAAACTGCCTCTCTAGGCAGTGCCCTACAGGAACACACTTACTATTGACAATCTTTATGTGTGGGACAGGGTGTTTGGCTTGTAGAAATCACTTGAGACTATGTCCACACGTGCAAAGTGAAATGGGAAGGTGAGACCACAATCTATGTGATTCCAGTGGGCAGAATAATTTTCCCAGACATCTGTGATTTCTTAAGTCATTATGTAAATGTAGATGTATCCGCTTAGGGGACTTTGTGAATCTGGAATCACTATGCACACAGCTGCAAGCAGCTGAGGGTGCAGGAGGCAACAAAGCGGGAAGCTTCTGATCGCAAGCTTTGGGGACAGGTTGGAAGAAACCAATCTGGACCACCAATTATACCTGGGAGCAAATCATAACCACTTGCACCTCCAGTTCCTCAGCTTTAAAATAAGTTTACTAAGAGAATGCCCGGTCTGGGATTTAGCTCAGTTGGTAGAGCGTTGCTCTGCAGTCTCTGAGGTCCCGAGTTCAATTCCCAGCACCACAAAAATGGGAGAAGGACATGGCAACCCACTCCTGAGGCAATCCTGAAACAATCAGCCATTGAAAACCCTATAAGGGTCACTATGAGTCAGACATGACTCGACGGCACCTAACAAGAGAATGCCCATCAAAGGCTTGTTGGTAACGCAAACAGTGCATGGCCCAGGGGAAGCATGCAATGGCCATTAGCTTTTACCATTAAGAAATCACTGGGTCCCCCTGGGGGGATATTGATAACTTCATTTCACAGTGGCCTTGCTAGGGACCAATGAGGGCAGGGCCCTGGGCATAGGCAACGTCTGCCTGGGCACACGGTCAGGCATGCTGTCTCCCCTGCCCCAGGCAGCTGCGGTAGAGAAGCCACCTCCCCGCCAAGCAGTCTGTGTGGGCAGATGTGCTGCAGGACCAACATCCCTATATATGCTAATGTCAATTTGATGTTAACATTGCAGGGGCGTTATTTCAGCTCACACTGTGTCGAGCTGCAAACGTTCCTCCTTTTCTATGAGTTACTGTTGTGTGTGTGTCCCAGAAGGGCACAGGAGATGAGCTGCAGTTTTCTGTTGTGAGTGACAAAGCACCTGTCCTCTTGGGAAAGACTCAGTTTGTCAGATCTGCATACTTCTGCCACCACCTCCCCCAACTTCGGGCAGCCTGGTCAGATCCACTGTTTGGAACGGAGCCCCTAGAGGCCACTGCTCCCAGCTCCTCTTTGGCACTGGTGCTGGGATGGATGGAACTCGTTTGCGGTCCTCATTGTTCATGCTGCTGCCAAGCCTGAGTCTTTTGTAGCCTCAATGTTTGGTCTCAGGTCGCTGCAGGTCCACAGCCTTCTGCACAAACCAAAGCACAGGGGCAGAGCTGCCAGCTTCCTGCCCAGCCTCCTGCCTTCCAAAGACCCCCGGGGGAGGCTTCCAACTGTCCTTGCAGCTGTCTCGTCCCATTGTTGTTAGGTGCCATCCAACTTATAGTGACCCTGCATACAACAGGTGAAACATTATTGTCAGTGCTTCTTTGCTATTCACAGGGTTTTCAATGGCTGATTGTTTTGGGGGAGTGGGTTGCCAGGTCCTTCTCCCACAAATGAAGATTGTTGTTGTTGTTAGGTGCCATGGAGTTGTGTCTGACTCATAGAGACCCTCAGGGTTTTCAATGGCTGATTGTTTCGAGATTGCCTCGGGAATGGATTGCCATGTCCTTCTCCCATTTTTGTGGTGCTGGGAATTGAACCCAGGACTTTAGAGACTACAAAGCGGGGCTCTACCAACTGAGCTAAATCCCATCCCTCTCTTCCCATTGTTGTTGTTGTTGTTAGGTGCCGTCAAGTCAGTATCCGACTCATAGCGACCCTCATAGGGTTTTCAATGGCTGACTGTTTCAGGATTACCTTGGGAGTGGATTGCGAGGTCCTTCTCCCATTTTTGCAGTGCTGGGAATTGAACTCGGGACCTCATAGACTACAGCGCAGTGCTCTACCAACTGAGCTAAATCCCAGCCTCTCTTCCCATTACGCATTCCTTATCAGGATGTCAACATGGGAGGAGAGTGTCCCCTCCCTGTGACTCCATTGTCCTTCTCACCACCCTCCAGCAGGGAGACGTTGAGTGTCCCTTCTCCCTTCATGATAGTGTTTACCCCAGTTCTCCAGGATTCAGCCAGGATTCAGCCTCTCATGGCTCAGCTCAGAAGGACAGCAAGGTGCCCTTCGTTCTGAGTAGAAGGTCCTCAGTGATCCAAACCCATCTGGAGATACTGCTGGGCGGGAAAGTATTCCCTCATTCGGGGTTAGCATCATGTGATTCCTGAGGCTCCATACATTGTACGGAACAGAGGTTTATTTTGGTTCACAGGTCTGAAGGTCCAAGGTCCAGGGGCCCCATCTGGCGATGGCCAAGAAGCTGACGGATTCCACAGGGACACGGCAGCCCCGAACTAGAGACAGGGTGTATGCACGTGTATCTCTCTGGCTCTCTCTCTCTTCTCACAAAGCCACAGGGATTCAACCTCTGGGGATTCCCCCATCACCTTATCTAATCCCAATCACCTCCCAAATGCCCCACCTCTAGCCACCATCATTGGATTAATTTTCCACTCCCTCAGCGTCTCGCCATGGGGATTAAATTTCAACAGATGAACGCTTGGGGGGTAGCGTACTCACACCACACCCAAACAACAGCAGGAAGCCGCCAACGGGGACAGTGACATGAAAATCCCACAATTACCATGAATACTTATAGGTGTGTGTGGAAAGTTGTTAATTAGGCACTTTCTAACCTGCTATAACCTTTGAATAGGAAAAAAAGAATGATGCAGAAATCTCTTAGTGAGTCAGTTTAGCAATTTAGAGGAGGGGTCCGCAGAGCATTTTGGCCACCTTCTGACCTCAGGGTAAAGGTTTCGATCAGAGCCACAACTACATGGGGTTTTATTTGGCCATAAATTGGGCTGGGATTTAGCTCAGTTGGTAGAGCGCTGCTCTGCAGTCTCTGAGGTCCCGAGTTCAATTCCCAGCACCACAAAAATGGGAGAAGGATATGGCAATCCACTCCTGAGACAATCCCAAAACAGCCATTGAAAACCCTATGAGGGTCACTATGAGTCGGACACAACTCGATGGCACCTAACAACAACAACAACATGATGGTATTAATACAGTGCAAGGTACCGTGATTTTTAAAATCCAGATAAAAGTTACTATCATACAAATTCTACAATTTTCTTTCTCCTTATGGATTCCTGAAGACAGCCATGGAACTCATCACTTCAGATGGTCCAGTTACCTTGTCTCAGAAAAAAAAAAAGGTGCCCTTGGAATCTGAGCCACCTCCACGAACAGGATCAGGTCAGCCAGGCAGGGGTTACAGTGCCCTTGGAAAGACCACTGGTATCTTCGAGACCTTTGTGTCACGGTGACCAAGACGGCTGGTGGAGGAAAGATTGACTTTGGCTCAGGGTTTGAGAGGGTTCCGTCCGCAGTCTTTGCCTCCATGGCCCTGGGGCCTGTGGTGAGGCTGAGCCTCCTGGCAGGGGGAGCCTGTGGCAGAGGCCACTCACCTCACGGTGGACAGGAGGCTGAGAGAAGGGGACAGCTGTGCTAACACGCTTCCTCCTCCTTCCCCTTTGTTCCCTCCAGGCCCTCAGCCTGTGGGACGGCGCTGCCCCCATACCAGCCAGGTCTTCCCATCTTCACCAATTTTCTCTGAAAACACCTCACAGATACTCACAGAGCTGCGTCTTCCTCCTCTCCTGGGCCTCCTCAATCCAGTCAAGGTGACAGTGGAGATGGCCCATGGCTGTGGTTTACCTCCTCACCACTGCTGAGGTAGACAATGCCGGCAAGAGGCCAGTGCCTTGGCTTCAGGCTCCTGCTCATCCTCCCCGGTGCAGGATGACACAAGGCTGGGCAGTGAGGGAGACACGTAGGACAGTTACCGTTGTCAGCAAAAATGCCAAGGGCCTCCCGAGGGCATTATTTTCCTCAGCATTTTCTTCCCACGGATGTCATAAGCACACTGAAAACAATCATAAAAACGCCATTTGGATCAAAGTAACCCCAATGCCATCTCTTAATCCACGTCAGGATTTGGGGAGGATGGCTCCCAAGTTGTTATTAAATCGAACTGGGAGAGCCAGGCTAGTGTGTGGGTAGGATTTATATTCTACCTCTTCCCACCAACAAATCTCCAGCCCCACCAGCCTCTCCATCCAGCCTCCTTGCTTTCTCACACCATGAAGGCCGTGGGCAAATTCCCTTGCTTGTGCCCAGGGTCCCAGCTCCTATTTCCTTCTTGAATATAGTTGGCCTTCTGGGTCTGCGGGTTTTGCACCAAAACTTTCTGTATTACATATGTACAAATTTTTCTCTTATCATTATCCCTAAACAATATGACAACTATGTCTGCAGCGTTTGTTATATTGGGTATTATACATGACCTAGAGATGATTTAAGGGCCTGCAGCCATAGCCCTGTGGCATTTGATCCCGTCAGATCTCGGAAGCTCAGCAGGGTCAGGCCTGGTTAGTCCTTGGATGGAAGACTGCCTGGGAACACCAGGTGCTGTAGGCTTGGGAGAAGGACCCGGCAAGCCACTCCCCAAAATCAAGCCGCCACTGAAAACCCTATGAACAGCAGAGAAGCACTGACAATAGTGTTTTGCCTGTTGTATGCAGGGTTGCTATGAGTCGGATACTAACTCGACGGCACCTAACAACAACAACAAGAGATGATTTAAAGTATATGCGAAGGTGGGCATAGGTTGTATGGAAACACTATTCCATTTTGCAGAAGGGACTTGAGTAGCCATGGATTCTGGTCTTAGAAAACATTCCCCATAAATACTGAGGGATGACTACATCATCTTCATTCTATCTATCTATCTATCTATCTATCTATCTATCTATCTATCTATCTCTATCTCTCTCTCTCTCTTCTTCCCACCCTCTCTCTCTTTCCTTCTTTCTCTCTACTCATCCATCCCTCCCTTAGATCCACTTCTTCCTGAGTAGGACTAGGCCATCAACACCAGTATAAAACTTGATCCGTCTCTAAAAAGCGCCTCTGGACTCCTTCCCCACTGCCAGCTCTAGTCTTCACTCCTTTTCTTCTAATTGACAAGTTGAAGACCAACCCCCGAAATTAATCACCTCACCGCCACCTCTTTGTCTTGTCCCTACATGACTTCCATCCTCACCACCCTACACACATGGACTTGCCGAAGTTATGACCCACCCCACATTGCCGAGTTCAGTAGCACCTCCTTGTCCTCCTCTCACCAGAGACCCCTGGGCACCTGCAGCCCAGCCAGACACGTGCCCCTCTGGTCCCTCCTCCCTTGGGTCTTTCTGATGCTATGCTCTCCTGATTGTCTCTCTTCCTTCCTGGGGCTCCCCCATCAATTTTGCCACCTCCCCTTCCTTTTCTACCCAACCTTGGCATGTTCCAGTGTCTTGGAGTCGGACTTGGTCTTCTTCTTTCTTCAGCACTCCCTTCTTATGTCCACTCAGTCCCACGTCTTCTTTCTAGTCCAAAAGTTTTTCTCTAGTACAACCTGCCCTGCTGAGCCCTAGACTTACACAGCCAACTGCCTGCTTGGCACCCCACAAGCATGTCAGATTAATTATGGCTGAACCCTTGGTCTGGTTCTCAGCCTCAGCACTCTGCTCCCCCCAGGTTTTCTGGCCCTTGGTATAACAGTGCCATTGCTCCCTGCTTGACCTAGGGGTCTCCCTGGTGGTCCTCCCAGCCTCCATGTCTAATCAGCCACCAAGTGCCCATATAAGTTTCCTACTGCTGCTGTAACAAATTGCCAGACACTGGCAACTTGGGCAAGACAAATTCATTCTGAGTTTAACGTGGGTCTCCCTGGGCTAGCGTTAAGGTGTGGGCAAGGCCATGCTTCCTTCTGAAGACACTGGGGGAGAGTCCCCTTCCTTGGTCACTCGGGTTAGTGGCAGAGGTGACCTCTGGGCAGCAGTAGGATTGAGATCTCCTTTCCTTGCTCATTGCCAGCTGAGAGTTATTCCACCTTCTAGAGGTGCCCCCAACCCTCACTGCAGAGCCCTTTCCTCCAGCTGCAGCTGGCGTTCCTCCTACACTCTGAACCTCCAGTTCACCTAGGAAAGAGTTTCTGCTCACAAGGGACCATGAGACTGTGTTGAACCCACTAAAATAACCTAGGAGGACATCAGAGATCAAGGTCGGTTCCCTTAATCACAACCTTAATGGCCCTTGGGCCAAGTAAAGCATCACATTCACAGGTTCCAGGGCCTATGCATGGGCATCTTTGGGGAGCCGTTATTTTTCTGCACCCCCACTTCTTGTGGAACACTGCCCATCACTGCTGTTAGGCTTCACTAGGGCTGTGAACCAGACCCTGCAGCCAAAGACCCATTGTGGTGGTGATTGGTGCTGGAGTTCCCTGGAGACATGACTCAGACTCAGGAGCTCCTTGGTGGTGCAGCTCTTCATTGTTATCCTCTCTGTCTGTCAGGTACCTGGTCAATGGAGTGGACCTCTTACTCCCTCAGGAGGGTCGATGTTGTGGACCCTGAGTACTCTGTGCGCCATGCTTATATTCCCTAACCTAGCCAATCAGAGACTGCCACATCATATGGGATGATCGGAGCCCAGCCTATCAGGTGGAATATGCAAAAGAGGCATTGAGAATAGGACCAATCAGGGGATATCCCTTAGTTAGCCAATCATGGGCTATCTGGCTAATTGAGAGAGGGCCAATCGGGTGTCAAGGGGCTTGAGGAGGCAGTTAGATGCCAAAGCCATCTTGGAGAGCTTGACACCCAGAAGGCCCAGGATATAGGGCAACGGTTATCAGAGCCATTTTGCCCTGGAAAGGTTGGAACCTGGAAAGGTCCTCCAGGTTGGCCAGATAGGACTTGAGGTGTGCTGCCTCTCTAGGCCGGTTCCCTACAACTTCTCATCTAACATATATCACAAATCTCTCTCTCTTTCTCTCGTCCCAACTCCCTCCTCCATGCCAGGATCCTCCCAATGGACGACCTGTAAGTCCTCCTCACCGGTCTGGCTGCCTACAGTCCATGCAGCTTCCACTCAGCAGGCAAAGCAAGACTGGAACCTTCTCCCTCTCCAGCTGAGCCCCTTTGCTGCTGGGACTAAAACTCGAAATGCAAACACACCTGGGTGGTGCAGCTCCTGCCTTGCCCTCGAGAGTCCTGTTTCTCACTGCTGAGCTTTGGCTCACTGCACTGTGCTCTTTTCTGCTCTTAAAAGACCTGTATCTCTCTCCAGCTCTCTAGATCCTTCAGGCAGCAGACCAAATGCTATCTTTCTCAGATCCTCCTTCCCTGACCATCCTAGCAAATTCACGCCTCTAGTCTTACTTCACCTTTATCCCCATAGCTAGCACATTGCTCTGTTTGTTATTACATGGCAATGACCAGAACTTGTATTCATTTTACCTTTTAAATTAATACTTGAGCTATCTGTTGTGTCCCTCCATGAGTTGTACAAAACCTCAAGAGAAAGATGGAATATAACTCTTGCGCCTAGTGTTGACCAGTCTGTCCAGTGGGTAGAGTGGTGCCTGACATACCAAACAATGGTTGTTTGTTGACTGACTAAATGAACCCACGAGTTAGGAACGGTCACCAAGACCTGAGCTTGAGTCTTAGCTCCAGTCTCCGGGGGAGAGGAAAATTCTCACTAGGTGGTTAATGCTTGCATTATCTTATTGGAATGAGCCAGAGAAAAAAGGAAAAGGAGTCCGCCAGTAGCCGTGAATATCCTCCAGACTAGAAAGCAGAAAAGCAAACAAAATGAACAGGGAATAAAATTGCTTCTACCTTTAAAACAAGGCGCCCCTGAACTCTCTGCTTTGAGCAAAGCAGAGATGAGGTCGAAAGCAAATTATGTGACTCTGAGCTGGGATTGTAACCAACTCGTGGAGAAACGGGAGGACATTTATCAAAGGGATGGATGGTTCCTGCTCATCCCATGCCCAAAATGATGAGCCTTTGCCATGAGCTGGTGCTCCTTTGTGTGTAAGATATGAAGCCCATATACGTGCCCACGTGCGATCTTTTTTATTGTTGATTTTTGTAGCTTTCTGTTGTCCTTCTGCAGACAATTTGTTCGTTGCTTTGGGGAAAAATGACTTGCACTATACAAACAGTGAAGCATTGGGTTGTTGGTTCTTTGGCTTTCATCACCATATATCCCTTTTCTGAGACTCTGTAGAGCTGAGTCAAATTCTATTTCTCTGCTGAAAACCCTATGAACAGCAGAGAAGCACTGACAATAGTGTTTCCCCTGTTGTATGCACCCCAACCCACCTGTCCAGCTGTCCTCTGCAGTTCTACTCACAGTATTCAGGCCCACTGAGATTCTCACATTTATCAGCTTCCCCTCACAGCATCTCCATCCACTGTCCCCTCTCCCTGGAGTGATTGTGACATGCCCACATGGGTACGCCCACAGAGACAGGCAGAGTCACATACACTCAGAGATGTCCCCTAACACGATTTCGGGACACTTCCCCACCCTCCATCCACATTAGCACTGAACGTCCCTCTTGGGCCTCATTCTTCTGGTAGACACCTCTGGCTTGGTGACTGTGATTTATGACTCTTATCTGTGCAGCTCTTTGTCTTTCTAAGATTCTATGATCTTTGATGGCAAAGGACTACACTCTGCATTGCATGTCCAGCCCAAAGCAAAGGGTCAAAATCAGAGCTGGAACAATAGTTTTGTTTCAGTGCTGATAGCTGTACCTGGGGCCTCACAAGTGCTAGGCAAGTGCTCTACCATTGAGCTGCACCCCACCCCTTGTATATTTATCTTGAGTCAGGGTCTCCATCAATTGTGCAGGCTGCTTCTGGCCTCGAACTCACGATCCTCCTCCCTCTGCCTTCTGCGATTACAGACGTGCACCACTGTACCCAGCCTAATTACTTGTTGGGTTACGTAATGGAATAAACATTTATTTTGCCCCTAACACCTCAACAAGTCTTGGCTCAGTCAATCTTTGGGACTGAAACATCAACCACTCTAGCTTTGAATCATGTGATTTACTGTGTACTAGGGCTGATGGAAAGAGAAATAAATTAATAAACAATACATCATCCAGGTGTAGTGGCACACACCTATAATCCCAGCGACTTGGGAGGCTGAGGCAGAAGAATCACAAGTTCAGGGCTAGAGTCAGCCTGCATAACTATCTCAAAATAAAAAATTAAAAATGGGCTGGTAGGTGCAACCGAGTGGTAAAGCACTTTGTAAAGCATGTGTGAGGCCCTGAGTTCAGCCCCCAAGATCTACAATATATAAATAGACAGATAGATAGATAGATAGATAGATAGATAGATAGATAATACAGCAATACCTCTTCTCTGTGAAAGAAAAAAGGCCACGATAGATCAATTTTCTCCTTAAATCACCTTATTTCTTCCAATTACATAGTCTAGTGAAAGCCAATACATGGATCTTTTACAGTTTCCTGACCATGTAGTAATTTATAGTTTCCTACTCATTATGCAAATCACTATTAGTTTCATAATCATACCAAACCAAAAGCATCTAATGCTTATTGATGCTAATTTTATGCATAAGTACGTTCATATGCAATTTCTCTTCCCTATCATTCCCCAGAAACCTCTCCACAAATATATGTAATTCAACACAGGAAAGAGGACTCTGATTACTTATTCCTTTATGAATAAAACTTCAGTTAGGAACATCTTTGGGTTATGCCTCCAAAATATAACCAATGATTAAATATGCCAAAAATTACCAACCTCATCTTCAAGTCTACTAAGCAACGCTAAGCACAGTATATAAATATACTATCCTGTAAAGAGAAAATGGATCGACTGTGTGGACTTTACCTAGGAAATGGTTTCATAGGTAGATGCATTTGTTGGGATTCTTCGGTCACAAGCAACGAGCCCTGTGTTGGTTACTTTTCTGACACTATAACAAGACACCTGACAGGCCAACTTAAGGAGACAGGATAGATGTATTTGGCTCATAGTTCAGGGAATCTCAGTCCATCATGGCAGGGAGGCATGGCAGAGTAGCTGGCGGCAGGCCCTGTGGCGGAAGACTTCACATCATGGCATCAGGAAGCAGGGATATCCCCAGACCTGCAGGCCCACATAAAGCCTTCAAAGGCCCGCCCTCAGCGACCTACTTCCGCCACCTAGGTCCCACCTCCTAAAGTTCCCCAGCCTCCCATTATAGCACTACCACTTAGGTTCCTGGAGCTCAAACACATGACCTTTGGAGGACATTTTAGGTTCAAACCGTAACAGATCCTGACTCTGAAACTGAGACACGGGGAATTCACTGGGATAATATCGAGAGCTCACAGTATCCATGGGGGAAATTGGAGACTTGGGCTTGGAAATAGAAGTGAGACGGCAGCTCTGAGAGACAGGACCACAGAAGTGGAGAGACACCCACAGCGGGAGGCTGGTCAGGGAGTCTCCAATACCACAGTGCACTCACCTATTCTTAGGTTCTTCCTTCTGCTTAAGATATACTTCCAGCAACAATGTGTCCAATTGCCTTGGATTGTCTCACACCTGTGCTTGTCTGGGGGCGAACAGGACATCATATTTCAGTCTCTCTGGGTCACCTCAGGCTGCCATAACAAAATGCCATAGACTGCGGAACTTACAGAAGAAACATTTAGTTCCCCACATTGTGAAGGCTGGAGCTCCCAGATCTAAGTGCTGGTAAGGTTGGGTTCTGCTGAGAGTCCTCTTCCTGGCTCGCAGGTGGTCATCTTCTCATAGCCTCACATGGCAGAAAGAGAGCTCTGATCTCTCTTTTTCTTCTTAAATGGACATTAATCCCCTCATAAGGACTTTACCTTCATGACTCCATCTAACCTAAACTAACTCCCCAAGTCCTCATCTCAAAATGCTGTGACATTTGGGGTTAGGGCCTCAATCTCTGAGTGGTAGAGGGGGACACAAACATTCCATCTATAACACAGGCCATTTGCATTAAACCTTTGAGGAAGAAGTACGTACAAACAGCACAGGTTTGCCTGGGTGACCAGAAAAAAACAAACTAGTCAGTGGATTGATTCAATATCTATGGTCAAGAGGTAAAGATGAAAGATCATGAAACATTAATATGTTTAATTGAATTAAGCATAGAAATTAAATAAGTTAGAGATACTTTAAAATAGAACAAAACCATAATCATAAATTTATAAGACATACAAATTGTTGAAGGAAACATGCCATTCCCCTTCCCCTGAAAGTTCTGCACATTCCCCACCCCCTTTCCTTAATAGTCTCCCCAACAGAGAAGCAATGACAAGGACCAAAAGCTTGAGAAGAATAAACAAGAGGAAGCCAAAACTGAGCACAGAGATAATTGTATGCATCCTGCTAATTAACTTTGAGATTTGCTGGAAAACCAAATCCATGATTTCTTTCAACAGAAGATCGCCAGGGCTCTGAGCAAGCCCTGTTGGGAGGCAGGTAGGTCAATGCAGCTGAGCACCTGCTTTGGGCCAGGCGCTCTTCCAAGGTTTTGCAGGAACTAACTCACTAGCCAGCCTGCAGCCGTAGCCCTGTGGCATGTGATCCTGTCAGATCTTGGAAGCTAAGCAGAGTCGGGCCTGGTTAGTACCTGGATGGGAGACCACCTGGGAATACCAGGTGCTGTAGGCTTGGGAGATGGACCCGGCAACCCACTCCCAAAAAACAATCCGCCATTGAAAACCCTATGAACAGCAGAGAAGCACTGACAATAGTGTTTCACCTCTTGTACGCCCGGTCACTATGAGTTGGATGCCGACTTGATAGCACCTAACAACACCACCACCACCAACAACTCACTAGCCACATGAACTGAATGCTATCCCTAATCCCCGGAACAGAAAGCAAGACCAAAGCTGTCCTGAGTAAAAACCTCATAAGGCCTTCTTCCAGGGAGCTGCTTCCCCCAAACCCCACCTCCCAAAGTCCTGCAACCTCTCAGGAAAGCGCCACCAGCTGGGGACCCAGTGGTAGACAATTTAGGTCCAAACCATAACAGCCTGCTCCATGAAGGCAAAGTTGTCTAGTTCACCATTGTATTTCCTGTATGACAGACCCAGTCCCTGGGCCCCCTCCTTCCCATCCCCAGCATAGGGACGCTCATTGTTATGTTGGGTGCATTTGACTATGAGAATCATCGGATATGGGAGGCTTACGGCGTCTCTTCTCCCAGATCGCCACCATTTTGCCCATTTAAAGGTTTTCTGCCCTCTTCCGTTTTCTTCCCTCGGCTGGAGCCTCCGCCCTCTGCTCTTTTGTATGACACATAAATCCTTATTATCTTTTATATCCAGAGCTCTCTACAGACTATTGCTTACAAATACACTGCAAACCAAAATGATGATTTCAGCAAAGGAAAACATCCTAACTGTGAGTCTCCCAGAGATACGGATACAGTGTAGCTTTGTCACCTAAACCACAGAAGGGAGTTTAGATGGGATTTCCTGGGAGGCTGAAAACTCTGAAGACTTTGGCATTAGACACTTAGAAGAATGTATCTGTCACAGTTTCCAAGGTTCCCCAAGCACCTGGCAGCAAATGGACCCTGCCAAGGAGACCCAGTGGCATTCATCCTATGCTTGTGAGTGACAGGGCATCTTTACCACAAAGGAAGTGTGGTGGAGCTCGATGCCAGGAGTAAAACCAGGCAGACAAGAAAAAATTGATGGTGCATGCCTGCAATTCCAGCAACCCAAGAGGCTGAAGCAGGAGGATTGTGAGTTTGAGGCCAGAGGCAGCCTGTGCAATTTAGGAAGACTTTGTCTCAAAATAAACAGTAAAGAAGGGCTAGGGGTGCAGCTCTGGGGTGGAGCACTTGCCTCGCATGTGCAAAGCCCTGGGTTCGATTCCCAGTACTGCAAACAGAAGAAGAAGAATTGACAAGAAAACGAAGATGAAAGAAGAGAGAAAGAGGGGGGTGGCGTAAGTGATAAAGACCAGCATGCTGCCTGACAGCTGAGCCACTGGCAATGGAGAGAAGGTGAAAGAAAAGAGCTCTGGGGTGAGAAGGAGGAAATGCTTCCTAGATCTTGGTGAGTGGGAGCTGAGAGTTTAACTGCTCTCCCCATGCACCCCCCAAAATATGCTCAGCCCCTACCTTCCAGTCCTTGTCAACGTGGCCTTATTTGGAAATGCGGTCTTTGCAGATGTGATCCAGGCAAGGTCAGACTGGGTCAGGGCGAACCCCAAAGGCACTGACCTTGGGGGAGAGGGAGATTCAGAGTCCCAGAGGCACACAGGGGAGAGACGCCATGTGACATGGACGCATGGATTAGAGTGATGCAGCCACCAGCCTAAGAGTGCCAGGGACTAGTGTCAACCCCCGCAGATGGAAGAGGCAGGCAGGACCCTACCCCGGAACCCTTAGAGGTGTGTGTCCTTCAGACACCATGATTTTGGACTTGTGGCCTCCAGAGCTGTGAGGACATAGATTCTGTTGTGTTAATCCTGACAGTTGGTGGTCATTTTTTACAGCAGTCCTAGGAAATTGACACAGATACCAACCTGATCCCGGGATAAAGCTGCCCAGCCTCTTGAATGTACTCTATTCCTCTCCTTCCTTTACTTCCTGCCTTTCCTAGACTCCCTTGTGAATGATGTTATCCTATGCAAGGATGAGAGAAGACCTTTTAGGAAAGGGTTCTACAGGAACCTGAGTATTAAGATGCACCTGTTGATAGACGTCAGGTCACTACATAATTAGTGATACAGAAAGAAGGCTTGCGAGTCACTTCTGCCAGAGACATCACCTTGAAGCAAGGCTCCCAGCTCTACTGCTGCTTTGGACTGGTAATTCTTTTTGGCAGAGGCCTGTGCTATGCACTGGGGGATGAGGAGCAGCACACCTGGCCTTCACCCACTACATGCCATTCGCTCCCCATCTACAGGCATTGCCCAGTGTGCCCTGCAGAGGGGGCAGAACCATTCCAGTGAGAACCACCAATCTGGAGTAAGTCTGCTGTTCTCTCTCCCAGCACTAAATTACTTTGGTGCAGAGAAACATCCTCCTGAAGTCTCTAGAAAGAATCAATCCTGGATGGGAAGGTAGGGGCAAACTGAGTGCAGATCGGAAGTACAGATACAGAGCGTTCCAGTAATCACAGGAAACGGAGCAGACCCGAAGAGGAGGCTTCCGGTGAGATAAGGAAAATTCCAAATGGAATACGAGCTCAGGGGCTGAATGTCCAGTCTGCAGAGGGCAGGTGCATGACCTTGAATACATCACTCTTGCTTGTCTCAGTCCAACTGATAAGAAGATAAATAATCTAAAATGAATATTAAGAGACTGTCATGAAGCAAGTTCCGTAAATGTATACAGTAGGCCCTGTGCCTCACACATGCTACATGTAAGTCAGCATCTGTTCATACAACCAGAGAGCTACATGGCTGTTGTTGTTGTTGTTGTTAGGTGCCATCCAGTTGTGTCCGACTCATAGCGACCCTCATAGGGTTTTCAATGGCTGTTTCAGGATTGCCTTGGGAGTGGATTGCCATGTCCTTCTCCCATTTCTTGCGGTGCTGGGAATTGAACTCGGGACCTCAGAGACTGCAGTGCAGCGCTCTACCCACTGAGCTAAATCCCAGCCCCCGCTGTTATTGTTAGGTGACCTCAAGTCGAGTATGACTCATAGTGACCCTGTGTTCAACAGAACTAAACACTCCTTGACACTGTGCCAGCCATAGAATTCTTTTTATGTTTAAACTAATTGTTGTGGCCACTATGTCAAGCCATCTAGTGGAGGGTTTTCTTTTGTTTCATTGACCGGACCGGTCACTCTCCCAAACATAATGTGTTTCTCCAGGGATTGGTCCCATCTGACTACATGTTCAAAATACATAAGACGCAGTCTAGCCAGCCTTCCTTCCAAGGAGCACTCTGGTTGCACTTCTTCTGGGACAGATCTGTTGGTTCTTCTGACAGTGCATGGCATATTCAATATTCATTTCCAGCACCATAATTCAAAAGCATCAATTCTTCTCCTGTCTCCTTTATTCAATGTCCAGCTTTCACAACCATATGATATGACTGATCATACCATGGCATGGGTCAGGGGCACCTTCATCTTCAATGTGACATCTTTACTTTTCAACCCTTTGAAGAGGTCTTTTGCAAGAGCTTTTCCCAATGCAATCCATCTTTTGATTTCTTGACTGCTGCTTCCATGGGTGTTGATTGTAGAACCAAGTAAAGCAAAATCCTGACAACCTCAATTTTTTCTCCATTTATCATGAAGTTGTGTACTGACCCAGCTGTAAGGATTTTTTGTTTCCTTGACATTGAGGCACAATCCATACTGAACACTGTGTTCTTTGATCTTCACCAGTAAATGTTTCAAATCCTCTTCACTTTCAGCAAGCGAAGTTGTGTCATCTGCATAATGCAGGATGTTAATGAGTCTTCCTCCAATCCCAACTCCACACTCTTCTTCATAAAGTCCAGCTTCTCATATAATTTGTTCAGTATAGAGAATAAAGAGGTATAGTGAAAGGACACAGCCCTGACACACACATTTCCTGACTTTAAACCAGGGAGTATTTCCTTGTTCTATTTGAATAACTGCCTCCTGGTCCATGTACAGATTCCTCATGAGTACAATTAAGTGCTCTGGTATTCCCATTCTTTGCAATGTTATCTATAATTTGTTGTTATCCATTTGACTAATGCTTCTGCATAGTCAATAAAACATAGATAGACATCTTTTCTTGTATTCTGTGTTTTCTACTAATATCCATCTGACATCAGCAATGATGTCCCTGGTTCCACACCCTCTGCGGAATCTGGCTTGACTTTCCATCAGTTCCCTGTCAATACACTGCTGTAGTAGCTTTTGAATGATCTTTAGCAAAATTTTACTTGTGTGTGATATTAATGATATTGTTTGATAATTTCCACACTCAGTCGGACCCCCTTTCTTGGGAATAGGCACACATGTGGATCTCTTCCAGTCAGCTGGCCAGGGAGCTGTTTTCCACATCTCTTAGTGTAGGCTTGTGAGCACCACCAGTGCTGCATCTGTTTGTTGAAACATCTCTACTGGTCTTCCATCAATTCCTGGAGCCTTGTGTTTCACCAATTCCTTCAAGGCAGCTTCCACTTCAACCTTCAGTACCACTGGTTCCTCATCATATGCAGTCTCTTGAAATGATTGATCATCCATCAAATCTTTTTCCTACAATGACTCTGTATTCCTTCCATCTTCTTTTGATGTTTCCTGCATCATTTAATGTTTTCTGTGTACAATCGTTCACTATTGCCACTCAGGGCTTGAACTTTTTTCTTCCATTCCTTAAGCTTGAGAAAGACAGAGGTTGTTCTTCTCTTTTTGTTTTCTATCTCCAGCTCTTTGAACATGACATTGTAATATTTGATTTTCTCTTCTCAAGCTGCCCTTTGGAATCTTCTGTTTAGTTCTTTAACTTCATCATGTCGTCCTTCTACTTTCCCTACTTAACGTTCAAGGGCAAGTTTCAGAGTCTCTTTTGACTTATAATTTGCCCTTTTCTTTTTCCTGTCTTTTTAATATACTTTTGCTTTTCTCAAGAATGATGTCTTTGATGTCATGCCACAACTTGTCTAGTCTTCAATCATTAGTGTCTAATGTGTCAAATCTGTTCTTGAGATGATCTCTGCATTCAGGTGAGATGTATTCAAGATCACACTGTGGCTAAAATCAACTCTTTTAAAAGCAAGGATGCTTTTCTAGAAAATAATAAGAGTACAACTTAGATTTGAATGTTGTAGGAGAGTAAGAAGCTCATTCCTTTGCATTCAATCTATTTGGTTATACATAATCCCTTATTCCCAGAAGATACTGATTAGCTGAGATTTTAACACAAATAGCTAAATTCTACATTCAGGTACCAAGCAAATTCTTCCTTGGAAACCATATGCCAGGGTAAATAAAGGTATAGTCTCTGAAGCCATAGAAAGTATACTAAAATACTAAAGAATACTAAAATACTAATACTAAAATACTTCTTACTCTCCTAGAACATGCAAATCTAAGTTGTACTCTTATTTTATTATTTTCTCAAAGAATATCCTTTCTTTTGGCCTGCAGCTATACCACTGTGGAGTCTGATCCCATCAGATCTCAGAACTAAGCAGGGTCAGGCCTGGTTAGTACTGGGATGGGAGACTGCCTGGGAACACCAGGTGCTATAGGCTTGGGAGAAGGACCCGGCAACCTACTCCCCCCAAAACAAAAACGAAGAAAAAACAAAACAAAACAACAATAACAACAATCTGCCATTGTAACCTTATGAATAGCAGAGAAGCAGTAGCAATACTGACTCACCTGTTGTACACAGGGTCACTATAAGTCAGATATCGACTTAACGGCACTTAACAACAACAACAAACCCTCTCATTTAAAAGACTGATAGTAGTCACAGTCTGACCTTGAGTATATCCTACCTAAGTGCAAAGATCATCTCAATAACAGATTTGATGTGTTAGACACTAGTGATCGAAGACCAGACACATTGTGGCGTGACATCAAAGACATCATTCATGAGGAAAGCAAAAGGTTATTCAGGTGACAGTCCGAATAATTCAGACCAAACTCTTCCATCATTGAAAGTGACCCACATTCTTCATAAAGCAAATGGAGGCATTTGGACAGAGCACAGACAGCCCTTTGTAAGGAGACCTTACAAAACGGCCACTTATGAAGCCTTACCTTTGCCCTCCAGCACTCCAGTGAGGCCCTGACCAAAAACTTAAGAAAAAAAGAAGAGAAGACTCCACTGACAGCCTCCTACCAAAAACTGTGCCTCCTTCAAAACTGCAAGACTGGCTTTTAGTCTCCAGGCCCCTCCCCTCTTTGCCCCTCCCCAGGACTCCCGATTGATTGGCTGGCATGTATCCTGTGATTGCATCCCAGCCAATGCTCTTTGCCTGAAAGTGTGGGGAGTTTAGACCAGATTTTTTTACCAGGTGCTGTAGGATATTAAAAGTGATCTCCAGGTTTTACACTTTATCCAGCTTGAGTTTACTAGGCTCGAAGGAGCCATAGGGCAAAGCATTCAGGAACACACTCCATGTCTGTTCCAACGCTCCCTTCCCCGGAAGCCAATAAGCCTGCCTCGGCTGAGCCCCTGTGTCCTCTTTCTTCAAGACTTCCTGTCCCCCCTGTGTGTCTAGAAGCAGAACAGTGGCTTATTACAGACACGCCCATTTCCTTTCTGGAAAAGTAGAGACTTGGAGTCAGATCTCTAGCCTGGGACTCATGCAGCCTGGGCTCCTGGTAGGGGTCACAGGAATCAAGGACAGGTTGAAGGTTGTTTCCAGACATGAACCACAGGGTCCAACGACAGTGGAGGTGTAGGCGTCTAGGTGGGGAGGCGGAAGTGAGTGTGGAAATACATTTATTTGTCTTTTTAACATCCATATTTTTGAAAAGAATAAGATCTGGCAGTGAGAAACCGCTAAGGGTCTTGTTTTCACCTCTGAAATCTGCTTGAATGATCACGTTGTAATTACTCTTCATTCTACAAGGCTTTCCAATTGTTTTCAGGGCAAAGCCAATAAAATATTGACCTGAGCTGACCCAATTATCTCTATAAGATAGGGATCTGGTTTCGCTCAGCTTCTGCTGTTAGACAGATTAATAGCGTGTGTCCACATGATAGGAAAGACAAAGTAATCGCCCTGCCAAGAGCTTGGAGAAATTTACATGGATTAAATTAAAGCACATCTTCTCCCATTGAAAGCTTTTATCCTGACAAGGTGCATCATTTGTTAAGGCTTCTACCCTGTAGAGAATGAATTCATATTTCAAGCTGTGGCGCTAATGAACGGCTCAAGTACGCATACATTTTCGAATCCTTTGTTGCTATTGTTAGGTGCCGTCAAGTCAAGTCCAACTCATAGCGACCCTTGTAGGGTTTTCAATAGCTGTTTCGGGATTGCCTGGGGAGCGGGTTGCCACGTCCTTCTCCCATTTTGGGATGCTGGGAATCGAACTTGGGACCTCAGAGACTGCAGAGCAGTGCTCTACCAACTAATCCTGGCTAAATCCCAGCAGAGCAGTGCTCTACCAACTAATCCTGGCTAAATCCCAGCCCAGTTTTCGAATCCTAAAATGAGGGTAATAATAATCCTACTTTGTTTCTGTTCCCATTTAATTGTGAAATCTATACATGTAGGTGACAAGACGTCATTTTCTTAGAGAGGTTCATTACATGACTGTTCCAATGCTAAATGTGTAAATGGTTATTTGGTAAGAGAAATTGCAGCCTCAGAATAGCACGTGTAGAAAGCCCAAGTAGGCACACAGCACACCCTCTCAATTCCTATTGTATTCCTGTTGTATTTTTCATGCTTTCTAATTTTCCCTTAGTCAGAGTTTAGATCATCCTTATTGTTGTTGTTAGGTGCCGGTGAGTTGGTATCGGACTCATAGCGACCCTCATAGGGTTTCAATGGCTGACTGTTTCGGGATTGCCTTGGGAGTGGATTGCCAGCTCCTTCTCCCATTTTTGCGGGGCTGGGAATTGAACTCAGGACCTCAGAGACTGCAGTGCAGCACTCTACCAATTAAGCCAAATCCCAGCCCTTAGATCATCCTTGTTGGTGTCAAATTAGCTTCCTTGGGTCTGGATTTTTTACAGTCTTTCTGATGACAATTCAGAGGGCGAGTCATCCCTACATGGGCAACATAATTTTATCCATTCATGGACTTGGGGTATCACATTTGTCTGACACTTCTATGGTGGAAGAATAATGAGGAACTGAAAAGACTGAAGATGTGTTCAAAGATAAGGTGGTGGAGCCACAATGACACAGGTCCACAGGTTGGTAGGATGTGTAACTGTTAATGTCATTGAGCCCCGGGGCTTCAGAAAGCCCCTCTCATCTGAACACCTCAAAGCTGTGCAGCAGGCACTAAATCCAGCACGCAAACATTCGGCCATCCCCCTCAAATCTCACAAGGTCTGACCCGGGACCCACTGGTTGTTCTTTCAAAGACGAATGTCTTCTAATATCTCTGATTCCCTTTGCAAACAGGAAGTGACTCAGGAGCAGAAACACAGCCTCCATTAACTTTTGGTTTTTTTTAGAAATTTTTAATGTACATCATAATGTGATTCATTTTGACATGCTTTTCATTGTGACAATTTTCATATATGCAATTTGATAAACATTATTCATATAGGTTACCCCTTACCCTCCTTTATGTTTCCCCCTCTTCCCCCCTTCCCATCTAAGTTTCCCATCCAAGTCTTCTCTATCTTTTACCATTAACTTTGTTGTTGTTGTTGTTAGGTGCCCTCAAGTTGCGTCAGACTCATGGTGACCCTTACAGGGTTTTCACTGGCTAATTGTTTCAGAATTGCCTCAGGATTGCCACGTCCTTCTCCCATATATGTGGTGCCACGAATTGAACTCAGTGTTGCAAATCAAACTCGGGACCTCAGAGACTGCAGAGCAGCGCTCTACCAACTGAGCTAAATAATGCCAAATATTGAGCTATGCAGCTGGAAGCTCAGAGCCTTGTGGGAAGTCAGAAGCCACGCCCACTGAATGGGCCACACACCTCAGCAGCAGAACGCAGAAGGACCCATAGTCCCCTGGACCTGAGATGCCTCTGCCCAGGTTGAGACGGTGCCTTCCTATCCACCCATGCACGCATCCAACCACTTAGCAAAGAGCAGCTGGGTTTTACCTCTGCAGAATGATTAGGAAGAAGTGCCTGGACCCCATTCTTCATAAGAAGGAAACTGCATTAGTGAGTGGGTTTTTATCACTCGTTCTCACAGATTAAAATGTGAATTTCATTAGAGGAAATCCAGGGAAAGACAATAAACAAAGGGGAATTTGTCTCCACTGAAATATAAACACCAGCGGAGCAGAATGCTTTTCTATTTTGCCCACCCTTGGCAGTCACTCGGCACTCCATAAATGCTTGTCAAGCAAAGGAAGGAAGGATGAAATATATAAATGAATAAGTAAATCTCTTCCCTCTCCACTCTAGCCAGTGTGAGACAGCAATTCTGGGTAAATGAATCTGTTTGGGAATCGCAGAGCCTGGAGAAACTGTGCCAAGACCTAGAGCTGGGCAGAGAGAGCAGGAGGCGGCCTATCTTGTCATCAGGGAGGCGTGGGGATCCCGGTAGGTGGATTCAGAGCACAGGTCTGGGGATCTGGCAG
>VMDO01021637.1:0-35058 GCA_007922755.1 Pedetes capensis | reverse complement strand
TGAGAGTGTGCTGGCAAGGTTGCACTCCGTGTTGGGTCCGGGGCTGTGGGTGCGTGTGCGCGAAATCTCCTCCAGGTCTCTGGGATTCTGTCCGCTCCCTGTGTTATGGCTAAATGGCGGCGGTCCCGCTGCTGGCCACTGTGTAGCTCCTCTGAAGCCCAATCCCTAATTTCAGTGTACGCCTAGTTTCTTTCTTTATTTCTCAAACTAAATTATCTGTTTCTATTTATTCAATTTGTGTTTTAAACCCCTAATCGAGGCTTCTTATTGCTCCGGGACAGAAGGTGTGTGTTGTCTGTCCGCCATCTTGACTCCTCTCGAAAATTTTCTAAAACTGAAAAATTCAGGCATACTCAGATTGAAAAGTAGAGAATCACTTGATAAAGACTAAACATAAAAGCATACTTGTACATAAGAAAACAGAGCTCTAAACATAAAGAAAAAATATTAAAAGAAAATAGAAAAACAATCATATAAGTAGACTTCACTATGCTTAGCAATAAATGATAGAGTATAAGGCAACAATAGCTTCAAAGTTTTGGAAAGGAAAAACAAATCATCAAGTAGGAGTTCCGAACCCAGCTAAACATACTAAAAAATAATGGCAAAAGTTATATTTAATGATAAACAAAATTAGAGAGTTTACTATTAAGAGAACATGCTTAAACAAATATTTCATCAAAAAGAACTACAACTCAGAGGAAGTGGGATATGAGAAACAGTGAAAAATAAACTAGTAAATACACAGGAAAATCCATATGAGTTAAGACTTTAATGTATTCAATATTACAATAGTTATTACTAACTAGAAGAAATATAACATTGAACTAAAAAGCTATATATTCAACAATAACTTAGAACTTTGGATGGTATAGCTAAAAATTTTTAGATTGTATTCAGGAACACTACTAAATATAGGTTTATTGAGTTGAAATTTTAAGGAAGCCTACTAAAAATGGAGAAAGAGTGAAAAATCCAAAATAATAGGCAGGAATACTGGAACAAAGAAAATTTACTTAATATAGTAGATTGTGGAGAAACATGCAGAGATGAAATACTTCACAACATAAAGAATATTAAAATGCCACAGGAATTAAAATAAGTGCAAGAAATTCAAACTCTTTGTGAAAAGAGTAAAAGAAAGTCACACTGAAAAATACAACCATATGGAACTAAAAGAAGGCACATCTAGAGTGAAACATCAGGGTTGAAAACAAATAGAAAAGAAATTCCAGGCATAGGATAATTTGAATAAAGCAAGTGCGGCAACACAATATTATATAAAGTAGGAAGTCAAAAGAATTAATGAAAAAAGGAGAATTGTGTCATAATGAGCAAAGGATCAATGCAGCAAATTAATAAAATTCCAATGCCCAGAGTCACATACGTTAACATTGACTCAGACCCATATCACTGTGTCTATACCATTGCACTCTCTTCCTTTCCTTATATCACTTGGCATAATTTGTATTATTTTTATATGTTTATTATCTGCCACCTCTAATAAATATCAAACTCAATATTCCAGGGAACATAAGCCCTTCATTTGCCATCATATCACCAATCCCAATATAGACTGTGGCATATAAACTGCTTCCCCGAAAGTCATTGTTGAGAAAACAAATGACCCAAAGTTTCCTGATATTCTGGCTATTCAAAATAGCATAGTCCCTTCCATTACCCATAAAGAAAAACATAAAGCAGCAACTGGATCCAATGTAGCAATCCCTACATTTTTTCATAATTAAGATAAAAATTTTCTGTATATCTTATATCTCCTCATAATGCAATTATCCTTTGTGTTTCCATACTATGATTTTTCATTTCAATTTCCAAAGAAAGTGGTTAAAAATACCTCTACAGTGTTACTGAAGGAAAAACATCATAAATAATAAAAATGATGGACAATTGAATTGCACATTTTTTAGGCAGGCACTTATTTTCTTATTGGCAGAGGCTTAAATTGCATTCAGAAGCATATGCATGGAAGCATTTTAATGTGAGGCCACAGGGATGTGTTCTCTTAGTTCTAACATCTCACTCATAGTACTGTTAATGCTCTTCTCAGCAAAGGTAATGTTACCTTTGGTGGGAAAGGCTCTGTCAGCTATGAAGAGAAATGCAGGAAGAATAAAAATTATGTTGCTCTGTTAAACATTTCTCTGCCATATCAAAAGTCCCTGAGGGGCTGATTAAACTCATTAAATACTAACAGAAATTCTAGCCATTCTTTTCTTTCTGGCCAAGATGCCAATAAGGAAAAAAAAAAAGCCAACCCTGGAACAGTTGAGCTGCCAAGAATCTAATGATATAGCCCAATATTTACAACCAAGTAACACTAATTATAAAAGTATCAATTAAGGAGGACTTGTTTCCTACATGGTACCACAGTAAGTATTTGGCATTTATTTTTTCTGACCCAACAGAGTGCCTATTAGGATCCTTATTTTACCATTTTAGGAAACTGAGGCTTAGATAAGTAGTTAGTGAAGGATTTGAAATAGGAATATACCTGTCTTACCTTTGTATGAAATCATGAATCCTGACAATAAGCTATATGACTTGTTCTTTGACCTCAAAAACAGGTAGTTCAGAACATCGAGGAAGACAGTCTACATGGATTTGAATGAGTATGCTTATTGTATTACATTCCCTAGTCATCACAGCTGAAGATGAAATTTTGTCTTCCTAAAATATATATTTCTTTACTTAGACCTTCCTGATATAATTCACATACCATAAAATTCACCTTTCACGTATAATTCAGTGCTTTTTAGTAAATTCACAAGGTTATACAATCATCACTACTGTCCAATTCTAGAACATTTTCATCACACCCAAAAAGAAACCTTAGGATGATTAAGAGCCAGTCCCTCCCCACTCCCTTTTCCCTGTCTTTTCTAGAAGACACTTACCTACACTGTCTCTATAATTCTGCCTATCACGTACATTTCCTATACATACAATCACCTAATAACTGACTTGTGTAGGGCTTCTTTAATTTATAATATTTTCAAGGCTTACCTAGCTTGTAGCATGCATCAGTACTTCATTTTCTAATGTGTTTTAATTGTTAATGCAGCCTAACAAAAGATGAAAATTATTTGTACCAATCCATACATGAAGAATGTAACTATCTTCTTCCATTTTCTCTGGGTATAGATTAGACTACATTTTGTGGTATTAATGAAATAACCTAACATGGTACAAACCATGAAGAATACTACTGTCTCCATTTTCTCAGATGGTAAAATTGAAAAAAAATAATGTTAGGGAGGTGAGGTTATCTGCTGAAATACTAGAGCACAATTCAAACACAGAAATTATTTTCACTTAGATGATGGATATATGACAGAGACAAATAAGTAGCCCATTCAACCACTGAACCAATGATCTTTGTTTCACTAGAGACAGACACTTAGAAGCTGAACTAAGCAACCACATCCCATCAATCCATGTATCTTTGTACAGTGAGGATACTGCACTCAAGGACTGGCTGGGGCCAAATAGAGAGCAAATGACATGATAGGTTTGAGAAGGCACAGGAAAGCAGCTGCTGCTTAGGTAAGCCCTCTTGTTCTCTGAAAATGTAGGTCAGGGTAAAAAGGTGTTCTGATTTCTTTCAAGAGAATCTAGAAACCATCTCTTTTTGTGAAATCTTATTTCTAAACAGTGGCAACCAATTCAACCTTGGGTTTTTTTTTTGTTGTTGTTGTTGTTGTTGTTTGGTTGGTTGTTGTAGTGGTGATGGTGGTGCCTTGTTTTAAATTAAACTTTTTAACAAGTACACATGTGTAAATTCAATGATTGTTTAGAGGCAGTGTTGTTGTATGAGCTATTACTTTTACCACCAGCCAGTACTAGGAGACTCCTTAATTAGAGCCACATGAGGATAAGGAAATTTTATGGAACCTGACCTCTTGACTTTCAGTCTTAATTCTGGAAATGTCCAACTATTCAAACTTTAAGACAGTAAAAGTACAAGAGGGAAGATACCATTAAATCTTCCATTATTTCCATGGATAATTAGTAAGGAAATCCTTTGTGTAAGCACCTCTAGGTTCTTGGAATACAGTGTTAAGGTAGATAATGTGAGGCCCAACTTCCAAAGTCTGTAGTGGGAAAGTAAGATAATTAAGCAGCATTTATAGTACAATGTGATTACTACGTTCCCATTCTGTTGGAACTGGAGGGAGGTCTAACCTATGTGAGAGAAACTAGAGAAGTCTTGCCTGAAGTGAGTTCTCAAATGGCAATTAAAATACCCGATGAAACAAAGATAGGAGAAATAGCAGGAAAAGACAGATTTTCCCACAAAGAAGAAATGGAATTAGGAAAGCAAGGGAACACACGGCATGTTTAACCAATGCAAAAGGATTTCAGGCAGGAAGAGCCTATTTTGGAAGGCAGATAACAGAAAGAAGCTAACATAGAAAAGACAGCCAGGTCAAATCATGCTGAACCTTTTGAAGTTGGAAGATTACTGCTACTTCACTATATGGGATGGACAACAAGTGGACAAGTCTAAGGAAACATTAACAGAAAAGTTAATGGCAAATTCGAGAACATTCAGAATATGTTAGTATGATGCTCCACCATGCGAAGAAAGTTAGTTCCTGCTGGAGCACTGGAGCTGAAACATCATATGCTCTGATCTATAAGCTGCCCCAGAGCCATGCACACACCCAGTCAAGCCGTAGGGAACTCCAAATCAGAAGATCCATAGAGCTGACTCTATAGACTCATGAAAAATAATAAGTGATTGTTTTTATCCAGTGAGTTTGGGGGGCTATAGAGAAATAATGGGGCTGGGATTTAGCTCAGTTGGTAGAGTGCTCCTCTGCAGTCTCTGAGTTCCTGGGTTTGATTCCCAGCATCATAAAAAATGGGAAAAGGACATGGCAATCCACTCCTGACGCAATCTCGAAACAATCAGCCATTGGAAACCCTATGAGGGTTGCTATGAGTTGGACACAACTCGATGGCATGTAACACCACCACCAACATAGGGAAATAATAGCTAATTGGTTAAAAAAATCAAAGGAAATGTTTCTCTATTTAATTAAGGGTTTTAAAAATCTGAGTGATAGTAACACATTACTATTTACCCAGTGTCATCAACCCTCATACTAAATAACTGAATATTTAATTTTTATCCTATTTGAGAAAAAAGTTGGCCCTCAAGAGATTTATTGCATCATAAATATATGGCAACATTTTATTTCCCGTATACTAATGGAATTAGAAACTTCAAAGACTAAAAGCGGAATTTTCATAAGATCCAGTCATACCAATACTGGGTATATATCCAAAAGAATTAAAGTCAGCTTGCTACAGGGGTACCTACATACATGTTTAGAGCACGACTATGATAGCCAAACTATGGAACCTGCCTAGATGCCCATCAACACATTAATAAAGAAAATGTGGTATATATACACACAGTGGAGTTTTACTCAGTCATAAAGTAGAATGAAATTATGTCATCTGCAGGAAAATAGATGGAACTGCCAATCATACATGATAGATGAAATAAGTCAGACTCAGAAAGACAAGTATCACATTATTTCACTCATATGCAAACACTTGTTATTGTTGTTAGGTGCCCTCAAGTTGTGTCCAACTCATAGCAACACTCACAGGGTTTTCAATGGCTGACTGGTTCGGGATTGTCTTGGGAGTGGATTGGCAGGTCCTTTTCCCATTTTTGTGGTGCTGGGAATTGAACTCAGGACCTCAGAGACTGCAGCGCAGCGCTCTACCAACTGAGCTAAATCCCAGCCCCATGCAAACACTAGGACAACAAAAAAACAAGGTCTTGAAACTAAAGGGGAAATTAAAGGAATATAGGGGGAAGGACAAGGGGAAAGGGAGAGGAGGACAATAAAGGATAATGGAAGGAGAGTGAATATGCTCAAAGCACACTCACATACACACATACACACACACGTGCTGTAATGAAATTCCTTACTTTGTATAATAAATACATGCTAAGAAAAAAAATAACTACTCCATTCTGTTCGATGTTTCTTTTTCCTTCCATAAACAGTTAACCATAATTATTAACTGTAATGTCATTCAACTCACTTTGTAATTCTCTCTCTCTCCTCCTTTTCTTTCTTTGTTTTGTTTTGTTTTGTTTTTGTAGTACTGGGGGGTTGAAGGCATGCTGTGTAGTGCTCTACCACCGACCTGCAACCCCACTCTTTTTATTTCCATTTATTTAGATTGTTTTTGGTTTTGTTTTTGTTTTCAAACAAGCTCTTACTGAATTGCACCGACTGCTTCTGGCCTTGAACATTCCATACTCCTGCCCCAGCCTCCCGAGTCTCTGGGATTACAAGCATAAACCACAGTATCCAGTTTAATTCACTTTTAAGGGAAACTGTTTTGAAAAAAATTACACACCCAAAGAAATGTATTGAAATTCTAATTTCTAGAAACTGTGAATATGACCGTATTTGGATAAAGGGTCTTCCCAAATGTAATTAGATTGAAGTTGTATTAGACAAGTGTGGGCCCTAAATCCAATGACTGGTGTCTTTATAAAAGGGAAATTTGGACAGGGGCACACACACACATGATAAGGCCATCTGAAGAGAAAAGCAGAGATCTGAGTGATGCATCTACAATCCAAGTCAACACCAAAAACTGTTAACAACCTCCAGAAAACTAGAAGCAAGAAAAGAGTGTACCTTTAGAGACATGAAAAAGCATGTGGCTTTACTGACACTTGGATTTTGGACTTCTTACCTCCTGAACTGTGACAGAATACATTTCTGTTGTTTTAAGCCACTCAGTTGTTACCTTGTGAGATCAGCCTCAGGAAACTACAACAGGTATCAACTCTAGGTTTTCTGATACGTCTTTTATTAAGGAAAATTTTGCATCATTGTAAACACTGTAAATTATACTGTTCATCTTTTACCCCTTAAAAAAGGATTCATCTTTAAGCCCTGAAATTTTGTAGGACCTAGTAAACTTAAAATTTGTGCTGATTTCAATGCTAATATTATCCTCTTCTGTGAAACCATTTGGCAAAAGTGCAAAAACCTTTACTTTATTCCTAATCGTCTATAATGTCAAATTCTAGTTTTTGAATTACCAAACTAATCTGAATCTCAGAAAACCTACCTCAAGTATAGTCTGTTTTTTAGTTTCAGACATTAATTTATGTAACTTCACCACCTTCATTAACTTCAACATTCATAAAAACATGAAAAACAATCTTATGGTATCACTCTGTAAGGAAAGGCTCTCCGTTTCCATAGAAACTCAGGATGCTAATCAAAAGTGAAGTACAAGCAAGGAAAATCTTCCTTTCTGGGAAGCTTACCTTTTAGGGCAGCTCTTGGAGACACATGCTGTAAACTCTGTGTCAGTGATTCCTAAAATAAAAACATAATTCACAAATAAAGGCATTTTTCAAGACAGACTTATATGTTGCTGATGTTTATTATTTGCTCTGTTCCAAAATTAAATTTGGAAGAAATAAAAATTAGACACAGTTGAAGTGGATTGCCAGAGTCCATTCTCTGCTTTGCCTTTTAGTGACTTTTGACAAGTTAGTTCACCATACTCTCCTTTCTTTGTTAGTGCAATGGCTTTAGATATCTGTAATATTTTGTAGTGTTCAAATTCAATAGCACAGACAGTTGCCTAAGATGGTATATTATAATGAATTAAAAATCATGAAAACCGAGCAATGAACTAGGAGATGTCTTATGGGTTTTTAAAAAAGATACATAAATTTTAAAAATGAAGGTAACAAAATAATATGATATATATTAACACTACCAACTTAAATCTTAACCATGGAATAATGTTTACCTTAGTTTATTTTTTCCTGAAGTAATAAATTTATTCTTCCTCCTAAGAAAAATTTCTACCATGTGTCTGTCAGCTAGAAGTGCTGTGGGGGCTTTGGTGTTGCTGTGATGCTAAAAGCTATGTCACTGTTATTTAAGATACCAGCATGGCCACCCATCAGGGACAGGTTTCAGTTGAGCTTCCAGATTAGGAAGGACCCGGCAGCCTACTCCTGAAACAATTAGCTATTGAAACTCTATGAACAACAGAGCACTGTTAAATAAAGTGCCAGAAAATGAGGGCCCCCAAGCTGGAAGGCACTCAAGAAATGACTGGAAAGAGTTGCCTCCTCAAAAGTAGTTAACCTTAATGACAGAATTGAGTAAAGCCCCTGGGACCTCCTTTTGCTGATGTAGCCAGACTCAAAATGAGAAGAAACATAATGACTGCAAGAATGGGCTCAAACATAAAAAGATCATGTGTGTGGCACAGTGTTTGGTAGTGTTTTGTTCTGTTGTACATAGGGTCACCATGAGTCAGATTCAACTTGATGGCACCTAACAACAACAAGGAAAATTTAGCCTTGATTTTACTAAGAGTAAATGTACATATTTACAGCTTCCTGTTTATATATGCGTGTGTACCCTCTAACAAAGACTCTACCATGAACAACTTCACTTCCAAGTAAAATAGTTGTAAAATATATGTACTAATTGATAATAATATTGTATATAGCTATATTTATCTTGGCCATTTAGAAATATCTTTAGTTATGCAAGTGCTAAAAGGAAAAATACTTTATACTTAAAATCAGTAGAGTTTATATGGCAAGGTAAATACAAAACCTCCTCATACCTTGGTTAGCTCCTCAAACCAGAACAGATTCTGAGAACTCCAGCTAGCAACATGATTAGAAAGCATTAAAAGAGAAACAGAAGTGAGATACTGAAGATGACTTTATTACAGCCTAGCCAATCAAGCCTGCAGCCATAGCACTGTTCCATCCAATCTTGTCAGATCTCAGAAGCTAAGCAGGGTCGGGCCGTATTAGTACTTGGATGAGAGACTGCCTAGGAACACCAGGTGCTGTAGGCTTACAAGAAGAACCTGGCAACCCACTCCCAAAAAACAATCAGCCATTGAAGACCTGATGAATAGCAGAGAAGCACTAATAATCATGTTTCATCTGTTTTACGTAGGGTAGATATGAGTGGACACCGACTCAACAGCACCTAATAACAACAGTCAATCAATGAGTGACTGCAACAATGGGCTCAAACATAAAAAGACTTTACATGGCACAGTGTTGGGTAGTATTTTATTCTGCTGTACTTAGGGTCGCTATGAGTGGGATCTGACTTGATGGCACTTAGTAACAACAAAGTCAATCAACTAGTCAACGGGTTATAGTTTAACTAGTTGGCTTACAGCTTAGTTAATTGGCTACTGGGCCTCATGCAACCAACAGAGTTTTGATTAAACTCTACATTGGTTTGGTCTGTTGGGCTCAGTGAGGACTCTCAGTCTTAATCCATGCCTTTCTACAAAAATTTATTTAAGACAAGTCTACACTGATTTACATTAAAATTTAACATAATTAATTGGAATAGGAATTATATATGTTCTTGATTAGCTAGAAGTACATCAACACTTAAGTGTATGCCCTCTCCTGCTGATTAGCAAAATAATTCATTAAATATTAAATATCTTGCTACCTTTACTCTAAGGATAGTATATGAATAGCCAGAAGATAAAGACCAAACAAGTATTTGTTATATTATTAATATATGCAGAAATATAACTTTTATTTTTTCTCCTATCCATTGTTACATACTTCAAAAACAAAGTTCCACAAATAATTATGACAAACATAATAAAATATTTCCCATGAAAAAGCAAAAAAAATCCTATATTCAAGTTAACTTTGAATCATGAGTACATTGCCATCTATTTTACTTAATGGTCAGTTACCAACTGTATGTAAGTTAGCTATAAAAGTTTAGTATGTATCTTTTTTCTCCCTCTATTGGTAAATGTTGTTGGAGTACAGAGTAATACAGCATTGGCTTTTTCTGTTATGCAACTATTACATCAATTTGTTTACAGTTTCATCAACTTAAAAGGTTTATGGAACCTTTACACTAATATGTAGTAAAATTCACATGCATATTTCGGTTATGGTCCCCTGTTTTTCCCATGTACTCATGAAGTTGCATCATTTACATTGAGAGTATCCTCTCCCCCTTTATCCCTCTACATTGTTTCTCCTCCCCACCCCACTTTCCACCAGTACGCATCTTAAAGTTTGACTTTCTCTTTCTTACATTAACACCCACTGATGTGAAGCTAAAGCTCTATTTACACTTTTGGTACCATTTACATCTTGGGCACCACCTATCTATATCAGCAACAACAATTAAAATGGCAAACACACTGGCCAAAATTTTGTGCTTTCCTCTCAAATATTATTAGAAATTTGTCATGCGTACATTTATATTTTTCTGTTCACAGAATGAAGGTAGAGATTACATTTATTTTATGCAGTGGAATGACAAATACTTGACAATTAAGTTATATTTTTGTTTCATTTAAAAATAATTGCTTTTTTTTTTTGTTTGAAAGCCCAAGCTTTGGGGCAATTTGCTGGGATGGAATATTGGGTTAATTACTTACTACCCTTATGATGTTGAGCCATTTGTTCATTGATAAAACAAGAGGGTAAGGGGGCACCTATATGAATAATGTACATCAAAATGCATATATGGAAATGCCACAATGAAAAGCATGTCAGAATGAATCACATTAAGGTGTACATTAAAAATGTCCAATAAAAAAAAAAACACCTCAAATTTACCTCTGAATTTGAGATAGTAACATCATTTATCTTCAAGTAAGTATTTCAATCCTCAAATTGATAATTAAATAACAAAATGCAAGTTACATAACCTGTCTACTCTAGTCAGACTTATACCAGCTACTAGCAGTAGTAATGGTAAAACACTTATGGATAGTATCATAAATGGTGACTGTACAAACAGCAAAGTCAGCACCTAAAGAAAACACATGTTCTCAAACACTTGTTCATTATGTAAAACATTACTACATTCATTCCTTTTAAGTTTTATAATTGCTTGGTCAGGGAATCCTTCCTGGCCTAAAGAACTTACCTGTGGGGCAGGCCAGCTAACTTACCAGGAATGCATTTACTAGATGACTTAGTTTCCAAGGAGCAAAGAACAATACCAAAGAGAATGGAAAGCAGAAAGGAAGGGCAAGGAAATCAAGGAAGGCTATCTGGGACTGATTCCCAGAAGACCTCAGTGAGCATCTCCTTACAATACTGGCCCCATGTGGAGTTCCTGGAAAGTTCAGCTCCAGGTACTGGGTAATTCAACCCAACTGGGTACAGCTCTGGAATCAACAATTAACACTTGATTGACATTAAGCCAGTAACATTCTCACATTCTCTTCCTTCGAGATTTTGAGTTGCAACACTGAGGTTGGAGGTACACAGTGTTGGAATTTTTGTCACAGAAGCTACTCTGTTCAGAGAACCAGGGAAACAGACAGTCAGGAAACCTGAGTTGAGATAAACACAGACCTTTACTCCTGATCCTTATGAGAAACGAGGGATTGAAAATAGGATGAAAAATATGAGAAGTAACCACATCCCTTGACTTTTTCAGTCCTTCATAAGGTCAGACTTTTCTTTCTTAGATGGCTTTCATTTTACCTGGAATACAGTTTTGGTAGCCTTTCTTACATGAGCCAGTTTAAGGCTTTACAGGTCATAACTAAATGGTTGCTGGTTAAGAAAGTAAAGTGTGAGCCCTCTGGAGGTAAGATTTCTGTGAGTAATGCAAAGTCCCAGCCTTATGCCAAAAGGAACTGAAAAAGACAGTATGAATGAGCAATTAACAGACATAAACCAAAAACATCAATAACAACCCATATGTTTACAAAGAAACACCAAATACAAAATCTCCTGATTTATAAATATGGATCATAGTCAACTGCTCCTTTACTGTTACAGACCAATAGTTTTACTTGGCCTTTTTTGTATTTAAAAAGGAAGAAAAGCAGAACATGGTTCCTGATGTCATGTGGTTTACTGTCACAATAAAACTACTTTGCCACACTCTTCAACCCAAACTAACAGGCAAACAGAACTCATCAAAATGTATGGAAAACAGCAACAGAATATTAGTTTTGAAACATCCCTGTGACACCTATTACAGTTACCATATATCCCTAGCATGACACCAATGATGAAGTGTCTGTTACTGTCCTTCACCCCAGCCACACCCACATTTCACTTTGGGGGATTATGTACCTGGTTTCTCATATTCTTTTGTTTCCAGGAGTAGAGGCTAATACAACCTGTTACTGAAATATACTGATGGTTCCAACTCACAATCTAAATTAAAGGGATATGCTTTAAAATTAGCTTCACTTCCATAGTGTATTGTCATGACTGCTTTCAATAAGAAATTTCTAATGATGTTTAGGTTGCTGAGAAGTTCCTGACTTATGAACAGATGCTGTATATTTACATCTCATGGAAAAGTGTTGAACAGCCTATTCATATTTGAGAAAAGTGATTTAGAAATAACTTTCCATCTTAGATGTGCCAGCAGAACAGAAATGAGTTAGAAAGACACTCAATTCCATTCTGTGGAAGGGAGTAAATATGGAATTTCTTCTTGGCCACTTCTGAACTCTGCTTGAAGCATGGAACTGCATCTATTACACTGGAATGGCCACAAGCTTCTCCGTAGAGGGGAACACAGGGTAAAATCTCTCTTTCCATTCACTTTCTTTAAGCTCAGCTACCTTGTGTATTAAATGGGCAGAATGAAATGCAGAATGAAATACAGAATACAGACAGAATGAAATAATCCATGTGAAGAACCTCATAATAAACACACACACACAATCTTTGTTAATATAATTATGCTTTAAATTATTGAAAATTCATTAAATTTCGATGTTCATATGCATATATTTTATTTGCTATAACAGTTTTATGCTGTGGTTAAATTTTATGGCTTTTATTATAGACTACAAAAAACACATGAAAATAGACAGGAAATTAATAATATGTGAGCAAATGAATAAATGAATGAATCCCCTTTGACTCCATGAATTTGTCATCAATCAGCTGTTCTAAACATAAAAGCAATAGTTACATTACAATACAAAAGAACCAGAAACCTACTAATAACTATAGAACTTCTCTGCTAAAAGCAAATAGCAGCTAGTAAAGCTTGGGTCAGAAAGGATTATTTTACTCTAGGGATCACAAATGTCCTGATCTAGACTCTTCCCACATACTTCACAAGCAAAAGGAATGTTGGTTATTTATTCAAAACAAAACCACCCTTTCCCAAGTGACAGGTAAGAACATGAACATAATTCTAACGAACATGTTCAAAAACCAGATGAGACATCTCTAGTGATTTTAGTTCTCACAGACATAACATGCAAGATTAGGTAGCAGGAAAGAGTGGTCCTTTATTTTGCCCATTGGGAAGAGACGCGTACTTACTCATGATATAAGAAAATAAGATCACCATGCATTAAAAATCTCCCATAACTGTGCTTAATCACTCTACGCAATATGGCTTTAACTATTCAGTAGATAAAAGACAGAATGTAAAGAGAGATTTGAATGTAAGCTTTACTACTTAACTGCTACATGAATTCAAACAAGCTTGGAATCACTTATAGTCTGTTTCCTCAGTCTCAAAGCTGGGCCAATATTAATGACCTTAAAAGCTTCTCGTGAAGATAAAATGATGCAATATATTAAAATAGTCTGGCCTATGGCAGGTATTCAATAAATGATACTATTATTATTAACATAACTGGAACATGAACAGATAGCATGAAATAAAAGGAAAGACTTGTCATTCAATAACCAAACTATAAAAGATCAATGTATTTAACAGTCTTTTCCTTGTATCAGGCCTATTTTGCTTAAGTTATTGATGGCATTTTCCATCACTGAATAAGAAGGTATTTCTCATGGGTATTTACTTTCATCAGAGGTAGTTAAAACCCAACCTGAATTCTCCATAGGAGGTAAAGGTCATGTAGACATTAAATTATCCATGTTCATTTCCAGAATTTCCATTAGCTTTGCTTGACATAATTTAGTATTAACATCAGGGTTATTAAACTAATACTAAGCGAGTGATTACATTTCAATGCATTTTTCAATGGGAAGTGGAATGCACTTCTAATTGCATTGTCTGGCTACAAGCAAACAAATGGTCTTTTGATTCTTTTATCATTATTACAACGAATAACATCAACCACAGGGATCACTAATGGTTTCCCACACACACACTCCAAGTATATAACAATACAACATGATACATAACAGGCTTTACAGTCATTAAGAGATAATCACATTCTTGGGATATTCACTGGGCACAAGAAGTGGCACTGCTAGAATATGATTATCTCTTGATAACAAGGGTCCTGCAGTTTTCAAAAAAGTGAGAAAAAGTCATTACTATAGGGAAAATGTGTATTTATTTTACTGAATTGTATAGCTGACGATTTAAGCTAATGAACAATGGCTCCTCCCAGGATGACAGTATTACACAGTGTAGGATGTTTCCTATCAAAATTATAAAGGCACTATCTCCCTTTAAGAGTCTGGCCTGAAGAGACATTTTTTGGAAGACTAATTTCTGGAATCTTGACTATAACATAAACAGGGCTGGAAGATGCTTACAAGGCTAGAGATCTATGAATCTGTTTAAGACAGGGAGGGGACTGAGTATAGCAAAGGGAATGATTTATGCCACTCATCATGCAGAAGGTTAGAAACTTGAGACTGTGAGCTTCACAGGTTGCACTGAGGTAACATAATTAGGGCAGCTCATTTGAGAGGCTACAGACAGATGCTCCAGTCTGCAGGAGGTCCCAGGACAACCAAGTGGTGACATGAAAACAAGGAACTGTGGAATGTGATTTAGAATTAGGAGACCAGGAGAAAGAAACATTCACGAGTCTTTGACACCACTCACAAGGATAGGAACAAAATTTTACACACAAGAACTTTATTTGAGCGTTTTAATCAGTAAGAGAACTTGTCTCACCTAAAATTACTCAAAACAATGGTATTTTCTGATCTCCCTAAGATGGAAAAATAGACAAAAGTTACACTTCTTGAGTCTTTGTTTTATAATCAAGAAAATGGGGAAATAAAAACTCTCTTACTGAAACCAGTTAAGGCCTAGATATACCCAGACATTAATTCCTTAAACAACAAAGTGCTTAAGTTATTTTTCAGGATAAGCTGCCAGAATTCCTTCAAGGTTTATTTGAAACAGCTTTTCAAGAATGAACATGTGTAGAAGAAGCTTACCAGCCTAGTCAATGACCTTTTGGCATTGTGAACACCACAATCACCATCTACAACTGTGCAAAACCTTAAAACTCCCCTATCTCGCTATCCAGACAGGTAGTTTCTCCTTTTCTCTCTTGCTTTAAGTTTCTCACTACCAACTAACTTGAGAGGCAAATGTGAGCTTATAGCTTCTAGACTCCTTGCTGGTTGACCTCACTGGGTTTTACAAAAACCCAGTCCCATAATATCGGCTTCTACGTGCTCAGGCAGCAAGCCCTTGTGCAGTATCAATACTGTCATTTGGAGACACTGCTTACAATCCTTAAAATGAGATGAGAATATGTCATTTCATAAAGGTTCTTCCTGACAGCTGACTTGGCTTTATCTGTAAGAGATAATCCAACTCCAGAGAATATACAATAGCCATCATACTATGGTGTTCATGGAACTGTACTTAGCATTATGGCCCAGAAGTGAGAGAGGGAGAGAGAGAAAGAGAGAGAGAGAGAGAGAGAGAGAGAGAGACTTCAAATCTATAGAAAGTCAACATCAATTATAAATCTTCACAAAAATCAAGAGCAAAAACATCTATTGCTCTGCATCACTGATTTTTCTGCAGAGTCAAATCTTCAGGAAGATCTGGAAATGTTTTTGATTGTCATAATTAGGGGGCAGATAGGGCATGTCACTAGTATCTTATAGGTAGATGACAGGAATGCAGCTATCCCCTTCACCATTTGAAGGACACTTTCTAAACGTAAGTATATAATGTGAGTACTTCCTCAACTCCTGGTGATTTCAAACAATTTCAATCACTTCTACAAATCAGTGTCCTGTTGAACTACCTCATCTACCTCTATATCCTAGGATCAGAGAAAGAAAATGATTCTATTCAAAATTCTAAAGCCCCCATACAAAAATATAGGCATTTTAAAGCCCCTTAAATTTCCATTAAGGAAAATGATCAGGTTTGGCTAAATGCAATTTTGCCTTTCCCACTGGGAAACCAGATGAAAAATGTCAATGTGTTGGCAATCTGCAAAACCAGAAAATGAAATTTTCCAGGGTTCAACATTATCACAAAAAATTGGCATAGTTAGAATGACAACCTGTCACTCTATATTCCCAAGTCATCTATTATGCCAATTTTTGACATTCCACAACTGTTTAAAGTGTCACATTATGTGATGTGATATAAAAATATATTGGACATTTAGAATTTGATATTTCCTATAAGTGCTTGTCACTTACTTGTGTACTGCCATTTTAGGGGAAAACCTGTCCCTACATTTCTGTGCAGCTAATGGAAGGAAAGCAAAAGAGAGCATAAATAACAAAAACCAACTATAGAATGGCAGGATCCAAATATTTTCATATGGGTAACATCCTGTAGGCTTAGAAGAAATATAGCATAGAGTTTGTGGCTAAGAGTACAAAATTTGTTTTCCAAAACAAAGGTGCCTACTTTCTAGCTGACAGAACTTCAGCAAATTACTCTCTGTGACTTAGTTTCCATCCTTCTGAAATGAAGATACTGACCCTATTCTCTTCTGTGATATTATGATTTACAGTAAGAAACACATATTTGCTCTTCCTCAGATTTTCTGGGAAAGAGCTCCTAAAGTCTCTGGAATCCTCAAAATGACAAGTGCCTTTTTCCATGCTAATGAGATGATTCAAGGCATTCCTGGAGTCTTAGGAAATAGACTGATAGCAGGGGAAACAGCAATATGAGTAGACTGAAAACATCAGCTTCACTTGACAACCTCCAGAGAAGAGAGGGGCTGAAGGTTGAGTTGATCACCAGTGGCCAGTTACTTAATCAATCATGCCTGTGTAAAAAAGCCTTCACAGAATGGGTTTGGAGAGCTTCAATGTTGTTGAACACAGGTTAATGCCTGCAGTGGTGCACACCCAGACAGGACAAGGAAGCTCCACTTCTCTCCCCAATACTTTACCCTTTGCCTCTTTTATCTCACTAGTCATCTGCATGCTTTGTAACATTCTTTTTTAATCAACCAGTAAACATAAGTACCCTGCAGATGTAGCACTGTAGCATCCGATCCCATCAGATCTTGGAAGCTAAGCAGGGTTGGGCCTCGTTAGTACTTGAATGGGAAACAGCCTGGGAACACCAGATACTGCAGGCTTGGAGAAGGACCAGGCAACCCACTCCCAAAAGTCAATATGCCATTGAAAATCCTATGAATAACAGAGAAGCACTAACAATAGTGACAATAGTGTTGCACATAGGGTCACTATGAGTCAGGTACCGACTTGACAGCACCTAACAATAACAAACATAAATAAACAGCTCTCCTGAATTCTGTGAGCTACTCTGGCAAATGATTAAACCTGAGGAGGTAGTCTTGGGAACTTCCAGTTTATAGATGGTTGATTAGAAGTATCTGAGGTCTAGAGGTCTAGAGCTGGGCATGGTAGCACATGCCTATAATCCCAGCCATTCAGGCAAAACAGGAGGATTGCAGATTCAAGGCCAGAGGCAGCCTGTGTACCTTAGGAACACCCTGTCTCAATTTCTTTAAAAAAAATTTTTAAATGGGCAGGTAGTGCAGCTCAGTGGCAGAGTGCTTGCAAAGTATGTATGATGCCCTGGGTTCAGCCTCCCAGTACTAAAAAAATAAAAAAATTAGAGAGAGAGAGAGAGAACAGAAGTCTACACTAGCAAGTGACAGCTGAAGTGGAGGCAGTCTTGTGATACTAAGCTATTAATCTGCAGGTAGGCAGTGCCAGAGTTGAGTTGAACCACAGGTATGTGTTTGGGAATTGATGTGTGGGGGAGAAACCCAAACATTCTGATCACAAAACTTTGCTGCATTGAGGGAAAGTACAGAAAGAAAAAGTTTGATTTTTTCCTTGTCAGGTTCATGGGATTGTTAAGAGAATCACATAAACTAATATTTAGTAACTGCTTTAGAATTCTTACTAGTACACAGTAAAAGCTATTTCTAATAAAAAGAAACATCTCTGCAAGGCACAGTATATTATCTCATCTTAAAGAAGTGGTAGCTGAAGTGTGAATTGGAGTAATTTTTATCAGATATAAATGATTTCTTAGTTTGAACTTTTGTGCTGTTCTGCACTGGTCCTTATATCCTGCACTGGGTCTCATTCCTGGTGACTGCTATGCACCCACAACATAACTGCATGCACTTAGTGACGTGATGGAGTGGGGGTGGCGAAGGAAATAGTCTGTAGGCCTGAAGGGCTCACATTCTGGTACTTTAAGACAGAAAATTTGTTCATAATCATAAATGATTAATACATAATGGAGACCATGGTAATGGCTCTGAACTACACAGAATCGGTTTTTAAAAATGTGGTCATAGAACTGCTGGTGCACACTATTATTTTCAGTTTTTAAACATTTGTAAATTGATATGCATTGTATTCTTATACACAATATTTTTATTCCTCACTATGACAAATTTTACTTCTGTAAATATTATTGCTGTTGTTAGGTGCTGTCGAGTCAGTATCCGACTCATAGTGACCCTCATAGGGTTTTCAATGGCTGGCTGTTTCGGGATTGCCTTGGGAGTGGATTGCCAGGTCCTTCTCCCATTTTTGCAGTGCTGGGAATTGAACTCGGGACCTCAGAGACTGCAGCGCAGCGCTCTACCAACTGAGCCAAATCTCAGCCCCTATAAATATTATTGATATAAATATTCTTCATATCCAAAATAAGCTTAATATCAAGTACATGTATACTAAATGTTAAGTAGACAATAGTAGAGATGGTATGGAACTGTGTTTGGAAATATGATTCCATCCACATGTCCAGAATTTGGGTAACAACAGCATAGCAGAAAAAAAGATTTCTTCTCCATGCCAAGGTTTATGGCTGAGGCCTCTACAAGGAAAGCCAAAATAACAAGAGAAAAGCACATAGATTTATTTAATATAAGTTGTACAATGCACAAGAATCCTCAGAAATGTGAACCAAAAGACCTCAGCAAATTGTTTCCCTTCTCCTCTCCTCTCCTCTCCTCTCCTCTCCTCTCCTCTCCCCTCTTCCTCTTCCACCCTCTCCCTCTCCCTCTCCCTCTCCCTCTCTCTTTTTCTAGTATCAGGGAGTTGAAGACAGAATGTCACACATATAAGATAAGACTTCACCATTGAGCTGCACACCTAGCCCCCTTTTTGAGCCAGGGTCTCTATGGATTTCATAAACTAGTCTATGGCCTGGAACCTGCAATCTCCCTGCCTCAACCTCCCAAGTAACTGCCATTACAGACATATAGCACATGGCCCAGCAAAATTATGTATTTTTAATGTACAGTCATATGCAAGTATAATTGGAAGACAATAGTATGGCCCAAGGGTAATAAACCAAGAGGAACTCAGAAAGGCCTTTTGTTCAGATCTTCTTGGTGTCTTTATATGACATTCTTTTCCTCTGCATTGAGGACAGGACTTCTCTGAAACATGAGGGTCTTATGACCTGCTTTAGAGGAAATCAGCTGGGTTTTATGGCCTACTTCAGAAAGGATAAGAGAAACTATTTCTAGTTTTTTACATCCTTTTATCGTTTCTGCAAATGCCAACGTGCCATACTATGGAGTAATGTGTTCAGAATTCCATCAGCAGGATAGGATATGGGACATTCTACATGAGCAATCAGGTCTAAGAGCCCACAATAGGGGAAGTTCCGAATACGGCCCTGACTTTTGCTAGGAACATTCACTTATCCTGGCTACCTGTAGGCGGACCACTATTTCCCAGTATGACACTCAAGCTCGTAAATCCACGTATTCATGGTTCTTAAAAAGATCTGAATTATGATTTTCTTTAAAAGCAGGACTAACTACATAGTGACATTTTTGAAGGGAAACACATCTGAAACAGTATGCAAATTATTAAGCCTGACCTGGTTTTTCTTCCTTAAAGAGAAGGAAATCTGCCCATGTAAATCCCATGGACCACCTGGACTCTTAAAACACATCCAAAATAAATCTCGAAGATCAGTATGTATTTACAATATCATTGAATATTTTGTTATTACTATGAAGAATGAAATAGCAATTAAACAACATAAAGGGGATGAAAGAAAGAATATTTTATAACTTACTGAATTGAACTATACACACAATAATTTTCAGGATTGACTTCCTGCCTAATTTTGAAGCTAATAGCCATCACCTTGGAAAATTCTTGTACAAACACATGAAGAGTGCAAACATTTCCCTCTTAGTGAGAAATTTATCCTTTTTGAAATTTATCCTTAGCACTTTATAGACACACAGGTTTATTCCTAGGATGCTATGGTAACTTGATAAAACTTGCCTAGATCACTATAAATCAGTTGTGCCAATTTGGCAATGGTGTATTTGAAAAACTCTGAAAACTATCCTAGGGTCCTACATCTTTGTTGGTAGGAAATTGTCTTATTGATAGTCAAATATGAAAATGCATGGTGAGTGAGTAAAAGAATAGATTTAGAGTCAGAAAAAGGCTCATTAGAATCCTAGCTACCTTATTTCCTTCTGCATGACTATAGGCAAAGTATTCTTTCACAGCTTCTATTTCTGCATTTGTAAAATGGCCCAGGGCCTACCACATGGTACTAATTCACAATAGTAGCAGGAACTCCTGTTCTTGAAAGGGAACTTCTGTTCCACCATTTTGTCCTTTTAAGGCACCCAGTAATCAGAACAATGAGATCTTGGACTGAAGCATTGCTTAATTTCTCTTCTAGTTGGTATATGCAAAAGTACATTTCCTCGATTGTTTGCTTAATCCTCTGTGTTAGTCATAGTTCTCCAGAGAACCAGAACTGACAGGGTGTGTGTGCGTGTGTGTGTGTGTGTGTGTGTGTGTGTGTATGAAAAGATTTATTCCAGCTAGGTGCTATGGTACACACCAATAATCCCAGGGAATCAGGTAGCTGAGGCAGGAATATCACAAGTTCGAGGTTACAGGCAGTTTGCACAACTTAATGAGTTCCTGTCTCAAAAAAGTTTAAATATGGGGTTCTAGAGGTGTAGCTGAGTGGGAAAGCACTTGCCTACAGTGTGTGAGCCTGCAGCCGTAGCCCTGTGGAATCCCATCCCGTCAGATCTCGGAAGCTAAGCAGGGTCAGGCCTGGTTAGTACCTGGATGGGAGACCGCCTGGGAACACCAGAAGCTGTAGGCTTGGGAGAAGGCCCTGGCAACCCCCTCCCAAAAATCAATCTGCCATTGAAGACCCTATGAACAGCAGAGAAGCACTGACAATAGTGTTTCCCCTGTTGTACAGAGGGTGGCTATGAGTCGGATACCGACTCGACGGCACCTAACAACAACAGTGTGTGAAGACCTGGGCTCAACTTTCAGTACTGAAGAAAGAAAAAAATAAAATTTATCATAAGGAATTGGTTCACATGATTATGAAGACTGACAAGTCACAAGATCTACAGGGTAAATTAGCCAGCTGGAGATTGAGGGGAGCAAGTGTGGTAGCTCTAGTCGGAGTGTAAAGGAGTGCTAATGGTGTAGTTCCCATCCAAAGTCCAACAGAGCTAAGACCCAAGACCCAAGGTGCCCAGTGGTTTAGTTGATCTAAAGGTAATAAAAAGCCAATGCCCCAATTTAAGGCAGTAAGGCCAGAAGTCTCTCTTTGAGGAGAGAAGATCAACCTTTTGTTCTATTCAGGCCTTGATCTGATAGAACGTGGCCCACCCACATGAGCAAGGGCAATCTGCCTTACTTACTCTACTGATTTAAATGTAAATATCATATCAAACCATCCTCACATAAACGCTCATAATAATGTTTGACCAGTACTTAGGTGGGCTGGGGTTTAGCTCAGTTGGTAGATCACTTGGTCCACATGCTCTGAGGCCCTCAGTTCAATCCCCAGCTGTGCAAAAATGGAAGAAGGACCTGGCAGCCCACTCTTAAAATAATCAGCCATCAAAAATCCTACAAATAGTAAATAAGCACTGACATAGTGGTGGGCATGGTACAGTGTTGAGTAGTGTTTTGTTCTGTTGTACATAGGGTTGCTATTAGTCAGACCTGACTCGATGGCACCTAACAACAATACTTGGTCACATCAAGGCCCAGTGAAAATGACACAGAAAATTACTCTCATGTCCCTTAAATTATTTGTTCTTTGTACTCTGCATCAAGTCATAATTCTTCTAAAAACTGAATCAAATACTATAGGGTGAGAAACTCTAGAATTTTGACAGTACATTAGAAAAAAATACCTGTAATGGTATATTTTTATTTCTAAAGATTTCTAAAGTATATAAGTGTACTATTATATTATTATGTACATAATATAAATGTAGATCATTAAAAATTACATAAATATAGCCAGGCATGGTGGCACACATCCATAATCACAGCAGGAGGATCCCAAGTTCCAGAGGCAACCTATGTAAATTATTGAGACTCTACCTCAAGAAAAAAAATTAAAAAGGGGCAGGGCGTGCAGCTCAGTGGTAGAACGCTTGCAGAGTATGGGCAAGGCCCTGAGTTCAGACCCACAGAACCAGAAAAAACGTTTCAGAAACATATAAAAATAAAAGTTCTTAGCTAGGTACAGTAGTACACATCAACTGTCTCAGCTACTCTGCAGGCAAGAGGATCACTTTAGCCCAGGAGTTCAATGCCAACCTGGATGAAAGAGCAAGAATCTGTCTCTTAATAATAAAAATTTAAAAATTATTTTATATTCCCTACAGGCTAGGGGAAAGGACTTGGCAATCCACTCCCCAAAAAATCTTCCACTGAATACCCAATAAATAATCGAGAAGCATTGACAGTAGTGTCAGGCATGACACAGTGTTAAGAGAGTGTTTCTTTTTGTTGTATATATGGTCACCATGAATCAGACCCGACTCCATGGCACCTAACAACAAAAATGTTTAATGGAAAGTTTATTAGTGGGCCTTCAACATCCATGGTTTCTATAGTCACAATTTCCACCAGGAATTGAAAATATTTGAAAAACAAATGGTGCCTGTAGTGAACATGTACAACTTTTTTCCTGTTCTGATTCCCTAAAAAAATAACATAACAATTATTTACATAATATTACATTATATTCCATAGTATAAGTGAACTAGAAATGATCTAAAGTATATGGGAGGATAAATACTATTTATATACAAATGTTACACTACTTTGTATAATAGATCTGAGCATCTGTGGACTATGGAATCTGAGAGAGTCCTGCAACAAAGTGCCCACAGATACCAAAAGATGACCAAATATTATCATTTGGAACCCAAAGGAAAAAAAAAACAGGATGATAGTATGTTCTACATATTTTCCAATCTCTTTAATGTGTGGCTCAATAGCAGACAGCTGGACTCTCCTATTGGCATCTGCAATCACTCTTATGTGATATCAAATGTCACACAGACTCTCGAAAATTCCAGTGTACACTTATGAGAGACTAAGAGTGACAAGGGCAATCACCTTCATAGTATTATTATAAAAATAACAGAACTGATAGACCAATTGAAAATTGTAGCTACACTCAGATTCTCTGGACAAGATTTTGAGAGCTACTATAGGGAGATGCCTTGAAAGTAGAGTGGGAATATTTCACTCAAAAGATAAAAATGAAAACCTGGAGGAAGATTTTCATAGAGGAAGTTTAGCTTAATTTTTTCTTTATAAACAGAATTAAATAAAGTGTCTCTGCTTGTGGGAAACCATTACCTATGATTCTGTTCGAAAAGCTGACAAGTTCTGTACTAGGGCTAGGTAGGGATTAGAGCACAGGTTTCCAAGCCCTGGGCGATGGATGTGTACCAGCCCATGGGCTTTTAGGACCAGCCTGCACAGAAGGAGGTGAGAAGCAGGTTAGTGAGTAAAGCTTCATCTGTATTTACAGTCACTCCCCATTGCTTAAATCATCCCCAAACCATCCTCCCTCCATCTCCCTCATCATCTGTGGAAAACTATCTTCCATGAAACCAGTCTCTGGTACCAAACTGTTTGGGGACCACTGGATTAAATGATTCAGGCTGATCCATCCCACTGGTTCAGAAGAACATGGTAAGACCCAAGCAGACCCAAACATTTTTCTTCTGAGTTGAATCTACGGACACTGAGAAAGGTGGTTCTGCTGATTTTGGAGATACACTCAAGTTCTCAGCAGCCTCCCAACCATGTCGGCTATAGAACAAGGAAAGCAGAGCTGTGACAAACAGAGGAATAACCTGGCAAGGGCATAATTTGAACCTCTGGATTTTTCAGTTATACAATTAAAACTAAGACCAAACAAGCCCTGACAATAACCCTCAAAAAGTATATTTCAGGCTCCTACAAAGCCACATCTTAAGTCATTTTCTTATACTTTTAGGTAACAGGACAATGACATAGTTCTGAAAAAGTTCATACTATAAAGTATGTATATACACATGGGTGGTACAGAACAAAAGTGTGTGAGTGTGTGAGTCTATGAAGGGAGGGAGAAAATGTATCTTATAAGAAGCAATGACATGAGAAAAACACCACAGACATATTTTCTTGTTATCTTGCCCAAAATTTCTCTCTATTCACTGCTCCAAAGACCGAACTTTCTTTTAGCTATACTGGAACCCCATTCCTGAGATTTCACACCAGACTGCTGTTCTGAACTGGAGTTATTTACCACAGGCAAATCCCAAGACTATGGACAATAAATATCTGGAGATATTTTTGATTCCCATGATTTGAAAGTAGGTAGTGTTATGAGTCAGCCAAGACTCAATGGCACCTAACAACAGGTACTACTGGTATCTAATGGGTAGAGGCAAAGAGTGCTGCTACACATCTACAAAGAGAGCCCCTATAGCTAAGAATTATCTAGCCCATAGAACAATAGTGTTTTGGTTCAGAAGCCCTTCCCCAGGAGATAAGCTTGAGTGGAATCTTTCTCATGCCTGGCACCCAACTAGCACTCTGTTGATTGCCAGTGTACTACAAAGGTATCCAAAAACACAGAGCTCATAAAACATAAAGACCAGTGTTAAACTCTACTGTCTCTCAAAGCCCTTCGTATCAGTACACTGTTCATTCTTGAAAGTAATTTAATTTCCATCAATATACTAAAGTACTCCACATGAAAATACACACAAATAGAGAGCATAGCTGTACTTTCTTCTTCAAATCATAGTTGCAACAGAATAGTTGCATCAACCACAATCTGGGAGGGGTCGGAGGGCACCAAATAATTTAACAGGTGGACTATTTGTTTAGATAATGTGTTCATTTGGTTCTAGGCACACTGTGGCTAAAAAAAGAATGGGTGATTGTTTCAACCTGGAAGCTCCCAACAATGCAAGATAAATTTAAAAGAACTTGAAACAGGATGGCACGTTAAGGAAATGGTTGCTCTTTCATTTATCAGATTCCATGAATCTCTGCGAGACCAGGGTACACAAAAATTGTTCTTCCAGATTCCACAATTTCCATTTACTGCTCTTCTCCTGTTTCTCCCTCCTTGTGCCATTACAGACTGTGTTCCAATGCCAGACTAAAGAGGATTCACTTTTTTTTTTAACCTTAGCCAGCTTTCCAATAGGAGGCTTCACCCGGTAATAATCATAGTTCCAGCAGTGCATGTCTATGAAATTTAAATGGAAGAGATTGATTCTTCAGGTATGTGCTTGCTGTTATTGACAGTCAGTCCAAATCAGTCCATCCAGGGACAAGACAGCTCTTGCAGGAAAAATACCTTTGCTTATCAGGCTGAGGCTCCATGCAGCTGAGATGGCAATCTGGAGTCCATATGGCAGCAACTCAGACAAACCCAGAGTACTTAGGAAAGTGAGCTTCAGTAATCCTCTGGTATTGCATTAATCTGAAATCCACTAATCTGAGACTGCAAATCTTTCTCTATTTCAAAGCTTTGATCCATTTAGGAAGTTAAATAAACACAGCTAGTTGCTCAATAAAAGAAGCAGACCCTGTGAGCAGAGTATTTTATTCTCACAATATTAGGCTCTACATTTTGGTTCATTAAAAATTTAGTGTAAATTTTACTTAGAGAGCTAACATAAACTTTGCCATTTTAGCTATTTTAAGTGTATAATTCTGTGCCATTACATATATTTGTAAAATTGTGTCACTGTTACCACTACCCATTTCCAAAACAGTTCATCATCCTCAACCAAAAATATGTACCCATTAAACAGGAACCCCCAGCCCCTGGTGAGCTCTAACCTACATTCTCCTTTCTCTTTACACTTCTACTTTCTCTTCTTTCTTTTGATTTCCACACTCTGCTTTCAACTTTCTACTCTCTGAATTTGGCTGCTCTAAGTACCAACAAGGGCTGGGATTTAGCTCAGTTGGTAGAGCGGGGCTCTGCAGTCACTGAGGTCCCAATTTCAATTCCCAGCACTGCAAAAATGAGAGAAGGACACGGCAATCCACTCCCAAGGCAATCCCCAAACAATTAACCAGTGAAAACCCTATAAGGGTTGTTATGTATCAGACATGACTCGACAGCACCCCACAACAACATGAAGTACCAACAAAAGTAGTAGTTCATATTCTTGTTTATATTTTTATGTCTGGCTTGAAATTTCACTTTGAATAATGTTTTCAAAGTCCATCCATGTTGTAGCTTAACTCAGAAGTCCATTCCATTTTTGAACTGAATAATACTCCATTGAATATATATACCACATTTGTTTATTCATTCACCCTCTGTGGATTTGTTTTCTTTTTGGTCGTTTCTATCTTTCCGCTACTAGTCATAATGGTGTTATGAACACTGGTATACAAATATGTTTGAGTCCCCATTTTCAATTCAAACACTGATTCATTTTTGCTCATTTAAAAACAAAGCTTTGGCCTAGAGATGTAGTTCAGTGGTAGAGCACTTGCCTAGAATGCACAAGACCGTGGGTTCCATCTTCAATAAACTAACTAAATACATACATACATATGCAAACATAGATGTTGTTGTTGTTGTTTATAGGTGTCATCAGGTCAGGTCCAACTCATAGTGACCCTATGTATAACAGAACAAAACAATACTGTGCTATGCACAAGATCTTTTTTATGTTTAAGCCCACTGTTGTAGTCACTGTATCAATCCATCTAATTGGTGATGTTGTTGGGTGCCATCGAGTTGAGTCCAACTCATAGCGACCCTATGTACAGTTGAACAAAACACTCCCTAATTCTGTGCCAGGCATACAATCTTATTTATGTTTAAACCCACTGTTGCAGACACTGTGTCAATCTGTCTGGTGGAAGGTTTTCCTTTTTTTCCTTGACCTGCTACTCTCCCAAATATGATGTCCTACTGCATGGATTGGTCCCTCCTGACCACATGTCCAAAATACGTAAGACACAGTCTAGCCATCCTTGCTTCCATGGAGCAGTCTGGTTACATTTCTTCTAGGACAGATCTATTGGTTCTTTTGGCAGTCCATGGTATATTCAATAGTCATCTCCAGGACCATAATTCAAAAGCATCTATTCTTCTCCTGTCTCCCTCATTCAACATCCAGCTTTCACAACCATATGATGTGACTGAAAATACCATGGCATAAAATCAGGTGCACCTTCATCTTCAATGTGACATCTTTACTTTTTTTTTTTTTTTTTTTTTTTTTGCCGTTCAGGGGGTTGAACCCAGAGCCTCACGCTTGCATGCTCTGCAAGTGCTAGACCACTGAGCTGCACCCCAGCCCATTTTTTTTTTACTTTTTGAGACAGGGTCTTGCTAAATTATGCAGACTGCCTCTGGTCTCAAACTTGCAATCCTCCTGCCTCCTCCTCTCCAGCTGCTGGGATTAAAGGTGTGCACCACCGCGCCCGGCTAACATCTTTACTTTTCAATACTCTAAAGATATCTTTTGCCATAGCTTTTCCCAAAGCAACATGTCTTTTGATTTCTTGACTGCTGCTTCCATGGGTGTTGACTATAGAGCCAAGTAAAGCAAAATCATGGACAACCTCGATCTTTTCTCCATTTATTATGAAGTTGCATACTGACCCAGTTGTAAGGATTTTTGTTTTCTTGATGTTTAGTTGCAATCCATACTCAAGGCTATGTTCTTTGATCTTCATCAGTAAATGTTTTAAATCCTCTTCATTTTCAGCAAGCAGAGTTGCGTCATCTGCATAATGCAGGTTGTTAACCCGTCTTCCGCCAATCCTGATGTCATGTTCTTCCTCATAAAGTCCAGCTTCTCAGATTATTTGCTCAGTATAGAAGTTGAAGAGATATGGTGAAAGTATACAGCCCTGACATACACCTTTCTCAACTTTAAACCAGGCAGTGTTTTGACTAATTTGGAGTCTTCCTTTTTTCCTTCATACATACATACATACATATATAGATACTTATAAATGTATTATAAAATGAATAAAATAATCTAATGCACATTTTATCATGTGATTTTATGTCACCTTGTGGCATAGGTTTTATACATGAACACTGCTACTTCAGGCATTTAACTTATTCTCCAAAGTAAACAAAATAAACAACAGCAGGTATTGGTAATGTTCTTTGCTGGCCTTCCAAAATACCTGGTCCCTCTTAGAGACCATGAATGTGGGTTTTGAATGAACAAATACTACCCTATTTCACAGAAGCTCACTTTATGTTTTGTTAGGTTAAAGTGAATGTCAAATCGTGTATTATAAGACTCCTCTCTCTCTTATAATATGAATATCCAAGTGACAGGAAAGAACAAGACAGAAGTGACTTTGAAGTTTAGATGACCACAAACACCATTCTTAACTATGTCAAAGTATCAATTCAGCTGTTTCACCAAGAAAATCTGAGATAGTAGGTTGTATGGGACCAATACTTTAGTGACAATCTAGCACTGTATAATAAGAGAATAAATATGAAGTTGATACAAAGGAAAAGTAGATAACATTATTGAAATTTTACTAAAAAAATTTATAACTTCATATTCAACAATAAAAATCTGAAAATCTCATTTTGATAGTATACCCCATCTCATCTAAACAACAGCAGAACTTCAGGGGTTTTTTGTTCTGTTTTGTTTTATTGATGTTTACTAAATTCTAGTCACTCTGACACAAATACTTTATTTAACCTTCATGGCAGTTCTGTGGAGACAAACTGCTATTATTACTACTTAAAGCTAAGGAAGCAAAGAGTTTTAAATAACTCATAGGGCACATGGTCATATATGAGAGAGATGAGATCTGAACCCACATCTGTGTGACTCCTGAGGTGAAGCTGTTTATAACTATTCTATCTAGAATTATTCCAAGTCACATTTTGCAACTGGGACAGTATTTCAAACAAATGCAGTTTATGAGGGAGATAAGAATTAACATGCCCTGTGAATTCAAATAGGTCCCTTCAGAGCTATAAGATGGAGTCTGCTCAAACTGCTTTTGACAGATCTCAAATTTTCTGGTGTTTCCACTCTGAGAATTTAACCACCCATCATGGCTCCACATGGGTTCATCTACCATTTCTCTTAGACTTCTCCCTCGAGATTCTACGACTAGCTGTTTCTACTGAAATAAAAATATTGGAGGAATATATCCAGAATATTTTCTAGAGAGTTTCATTGCTGCAATTGTGATTATTTTTTATTATAACTGCTTTCCCCTCAAAGCAAGTAAATATAGGTTGTACTTATGCTATGTCCTTAAAGAAAAAAAAAACTAGCAGTAATCTGTAAGAAATGATCAACCAAGTCTAGACTCATGCATTTCTTTTTCTTATGCTCTGGCAATAATAATTTTAGAAGTCAACAGTACACATGGTTCTGAGGTCACATACATATTTGCTTCAGGATAATTTATGGAAGCCAAACTGACAGAAGCAACTTAGAACAGTAGTCATTACTAATGTGGTAAATTAAATGGAACTCTCACTGATACCATGTGTAAAATTAATGTGTCATTAACTTTACATATACCAATAAAGTTACATTATGAAGGTCACCTATGAGAATAATTATCCACGTGGGATACACAGTAAATGTGTATTAAGTCTATATTAATGTGGAATGTAGATGTTAAAAGGAAAAGGTAAATGAAATCAAATGTTAAACCCAAGTTGAAATAAAAAAGAATTTGGTCCATGGTTATATTATTTCAGAATTCTCTATCTTATATCACTGATGATTTCTCCGATAATTTTTCTTGGTTAGTTTTTAAATAATTTTTACTATCAATTATATAAAATGATGGGTTTCAATGTGACATTTTAATACATGATGAAGTTTTATCAGGTAGCATTAATCTAAGTTTCTTTCTGGATATAGAAATGTATACATTAACACAAACACTGTTGGGTAGTAAAATATTTTAGAGCGTGAAGATTCTAGGGAGATAATTAAATTTCACTTTTTCATTTTTAACATGAAGAACAAAGATCCAGAGATGTTAAAAAGTTCTCATTCTAGGTATTATATCCCATACAGCCTGACTCATTTCAGCTATAATCTCTTTGCTAAGGAACTTTCTCTCTTGATTATGTACTAGGCTGTAGAAAGTTAGCATATTAATAAGTGAAACAGAAGTGATCACGCCTAATAGACAGATTTATTATGATATACAAATAAAATGGGCTGGGATTTAGCTCAGTTGGTAGAGCACTGCACTGCAGTCTCTGAGGTCCCGAGTTCAATTCCCAGCACCCCAAAAATGGGAGAAGGGTCTGGCAATCAAGGCAATCCCGAAACAGTCAGCCATTGAAAACCCTATGAGGGTTGCTATGAGACAGATACTGACTCGACAGCACACAACAACAACAACAACAACAAATAAAATGCTGTTTGAATTATTTGAAAACTATAAAATGTTAAAAAATATTACTATAAAGGATTTGAACAGTTGAACGTTTACGAAATCTAGTGTATGAACCAAAAAGAATATCACACACCAGCGAAATTCTACTAAAGATCATTCAGAAGCGACTGCAGCAGTATAGAGACAAGGAATTACCGGAAAATCAAGCGGGATTCAGAAAAGGGCGGGGAACTAGGGACATCATTGCTGATGTCAGGTGGATATTAGCTGAAAGCAGAGAATATCAAAAAGATGTCTATCTATGTTTTATTGACTATGCCAAAGCATTTGATTTTGTGGATCATAACAAATTATGGATAACGCTTCGGAAAATGGGAATACCAGAACACCTAATTGTGCTCATGAGAAATCTGTACATGAACCAGGAGGCAGTTGTTCGAATAGAACAAGGAAACACTGCATGGTTTAAAATTGAGAAAGGTGTGTGTCAGGGCTGTATACTTTCACCCTATCTCTTCAATTTATACGCTGAGCAAATAATCCGAGAAGCTGGACTTTATGAGGAAGAATGTGGCATCAAGATTGGAGGAAGACTCATTAACAACCTGCGTTATGCAGATGACACCACTTTGCTTGCTGAAAATGAAGAGGATTTAAAACATTTACTGATGAAGCTCAAAGATCATAGCCTTCAATATGGGTTATGACTAAACATCAACAAAACAAAAATCCTTACGACTGGGTCAGCACGCAACTTCACAATAAATGGAGAAAAGATTGAGGTTGTCCAAGATTTTACTTTGCTTGGTTCTATAATCAACACCCATGAAAGCAGCAGTCAAGAAATCAAAAGACACATTGCTTTGGGAAAAGCTGTGGCAAAACATCTCTTTAGAGTATTGAAAAGCAAAGATGTCACATTGAAGACGAAGGTGCATCTGACTCATGCCATGGTATTTTCAGTGGTCATATGGTTGTGAAAGCTGGACATTGAACAAGAGAGACAGAAAAAGAATTGATGCTTTTGAATTGTGGTGCTGGAGACGTCTATTGAATATACCATGGACTGCCAAAAGAACCAACCAATCTGTCCTAGAAGAAGAACAACCACAATGCTCCTTGGAAGCAAAAATGGCCAAACTGCGTCTTACATATTTCGGACATGTAGTCAGGAGAGAACAATCCCTGGAGAAGGACATCATGTTTGGAAGAGTGGCAGGTCAATGCAAAAGAGGGAAACCCTCCACCAGATGGATTGACACAGTGCCTGCAACAATGGGCTTAAACATAAATAAGATCATTTGCCTGGCACAGAATCGGCAAGTGTTTCGATCTGCTGTCCATAGGGTCACTATGAGTTGGACTCGACTCGACAGCACCTAACAACAACAACAAGTGTATGAACCAAAAAGAATATTTAGGTTTTGAGATCATAAAAAAGTGCCTTCTAGACCTGACTCATCCAAATTACTGGTTATTATCCTTATATATCTGGATATTCCAGGTACCTAAAATCATAACAGTAATATTTATCTTATATGGCAATTGTGAATATTAAATTTACATATATATAGATGTAGATATATATAAATTAAATATCAGGCAATACTTAATACCTAGTATATATTTAATAAATATTGAGAAGTGCTTTCTTTCCTCTTCCTTTTGAATCTTCCCTCTTTTTTATGAATAGGTACAATTAAATTATAAAATTTTAAGTATAGTCCTTTGTTGTTTAACTATGGGAGTAGGTAGGCTACATTTTGAGAAGTGTGCTATTTGGCAATTTTGTCACTATGCGAATATCACAGAATGTATTTACATAAAACAGTGTAGCTTACTTACATACTTAGGCTATATAATATAGCCTATTGCTTAGAAGCTATGGATCTATATATGAGAGCAGACCCTCTCAAAATAGAAACAAATACAAAATAATTATCCTCTATTTCTTTGATGTGAGAGGAATTGTGCACTTGGAATTTGTTTCTCTGGATCAAAGGGTCAACCAAAGTTTTTATTATCTGGAAGTTTTGAGAAAGTGGCTTCACAGTTTATAGAAAGAAACATCCTGAGTTGTGGCAAATGTATGACTGGTTCTTTCACTACTACAATGCATCTGCCATCTGCCAACCTTGCACAGAGGGTTCAGTGGTTTTTGACCAAAAACCACATGACCCTTGTGCTTCCCTCTCCCTACTTACCCAATCTCATTCTGTGAGACTTTGTTTTCCAGGAGGAAAATAGTATGCAGTGGGAAATGTTTTGCTGATGTGGAGGAGGTCAAACAAAAAACAGCAAAGTACAAAAAGGTATCAACATTGATGTGTTCAAAACCTGTTTTGAGCAATGGAAAAAAATGTCTCAATAGGTGGATTGCACCAAATGGACAATATTTTGACGGAGACCAAAGTGTGAACTTGTAAAAATAAGTACATGTTTTTATAAATAAATTATGGTGGTTTTTTTGGGGGGGTCCCCCTTCATACATGTTACTATATTGAAAAATGTAGGCAACTATACCACAAAGGTAAGCATTTGTATATCTGAATATATCTAAACATAGAGAAGGTGAAATTATAGTATAAAGGATATTTGCCAGGCAGAGTGGTGTACATTTGCAGTCCCAGATATCTGGGGGAGTCAGGCAGGAGGATGGCTTCAGTCCAGGAGATTGAGGTCATCCTAGGCAACTTAGCAAGATCTTGTCTTTAAAAACAAACAAATAAGCAAACAAACAAATAAAGCGGTATACCCCACTTACCCATGTAAGGAGTTTTCAAGATCAGAGGTTGCTTTGGGTGAGTCAGTGAGTGAGAGGTGAATGGTGGTAAAGGAAAAGGACAATACTGTCCCTGCTTATAGACATTATAAACACTGAACAATTAGGCTACCCTATGTGTGTTTGTACATGTATATTTAAAATTCCCTTTCAATAATAAATTACCCTTAGTTTACTGTAATTTTTAGACCTTGTAATTTTTTAAACTTTTGGACTCTTGTAATAACAGTAAGCTTAAGACATAGACACATTGTACAGCTATACTAGAATATTTTCTTTCTTTATATCCTCATTCAATGAGTATTTTTCAACTTAAAAAATTTTAAGTTTATTTTTATTTTTTAAACTTTTATTTTAAAAGTGAAGTCAGACACACTTTACCTTACACTTACACACTGTGAATATCACCACCACCCCCTACATCCTGTCCCACTGGACATTCCTCAGGAGTGATGACAGCTTCCTGGGTGTTATTATCACAAGAAGGTCTTCAGGGGCAGTGACACTCATGGAGGTGTCACTTCCAGTGATAAACGTGCTGCCTTCTGAAACCGAAAGATGTGTCTGAGGCTCTTCCTGAGGGGAGTAGCTCTCAGAAACATGTCTATGCTCATTTGCTAGGTTTGTTCTATTTCCAATTTGTAGATTTGCTTAGGAACTTATAATGCACCTTGAGCATTCCTTCCTACCAATGAAAGCCTTTCCAGGTTGGGGTCCATGTTTTCAAGCTTTTTAAGGAGTTTACTGAGATCTGCAAAAACTTCCACTAAACCTTTCCCTGTGAATTTTCTCGAGGGTTCTTTTTTTTCTCCTGCAGGTTTCCTTTCTCTTGCCTCTTTCTCAGCTATGAATTCCACTAAACAATAGGAATGTTTGAGTCCTATAATTTATTGGACCATAACTGTATATGTATACTACTGTTCTGTTTTGCCTTTGTTTCTTCATGATTTTGAGACAGAGTCTTAACACATAACTTAGGCTGACCTAAAAAATCATGATCATCCTGCCTCAGCCTCCCAAGCAGGTGGGATTATAGGTGTGCACCACCACACTCAGCTATCTGGCCCATGGTTGACTGACAGTTTTTTATGTACCACGTGAATGATTCTGTTTCCAGACGGTAATTTGTACTTATAAAATAATTTTATAACAGACAATTTATTAGCCTCTCAAAAAACATAAACATATATATACCTTAAAGATACAAAATGAAAAATGGATCTACACATAGAGGTGATATTACATATCCCTAAGTATTTACAATTAAAACATATTACCTGATGCTCTCATATATTATGAGGAAAGGAATACACAAAAATATAGAAGTTTTTCAGTGAGGAAGAATATAGTGTCATCTCATTTAAGTAGAAGGAAACCTAATGTGTCAAAAGCTACT
>VMDO01021636.1:0-35064 GCA_007922755.1 Pedetes capensis | reverse complement strand
ATATATATATATATGGTGCTGGGATGGCAGATTCCAATGAATATATGCATAATACATTGGAATATATCCAATAAACTATATGTTGGATTCTGCCCATCTAGCACAGTGATTCAGCGGGCAATGGAGACTGTTAAATGACTAATAGTTGAGCGCAGCTGTGCTTGCTGGTTAGAGTGCAGAAATAACTATCACTAATCCTAGAATCCTCTTTAGAGAAAACTGTAGCGAAAACTTGGACTGATCCATTGAAACGTTCTGGGTTCATTGCCACCCCCTGAATGTGAGTTTGATAGCTAGATCTCACTTATATTTTGCCCATTCATTTGTTTTTAGAAACTTGAGTGGCTTCTGCCTCTTGGCTCCTGTGAGTAATGGTGCCATGAAAACATGTGTACACATACCTCTTGGACACCTAGTTCTTCAAATTTAATATGCAATGAGTTCAGTTCCATGTTTTATTACTACTTTGTTAAAAATAACACCACCGAGCCTCTCAAAGAGTGACCATATTGAAATTGTCACTTCAGATGTCATAAGGAGACATTCATTTTAGGAAATTGGGGCACCCAAAGGTAAGGTATCGGCATTCAAAAACTCCTAATTCTGTTCCATCAGAAGGAGCTAGAACATGACCTTGCAGAGGAAGTCCTGGCATTGCACAGCATAATTATAACTTGAGTCACAACAGTATCTAGGAAACCCTTCCAGCAGCGATAATGGGTGTCTATTAATATAAATCATATGCTCAATGAGCCATGCATTAGCTTGTTGGAAAATATGGGAGATTACTTGCCAGATATGCTAAAAAAAAACACCCTCCAATCTCATGCATGTGGTCCCCCCAGGAAAAAAACATTTAGAATCCATATATTCATCTTTCATAGAAAGGTTTAGTTTTCTTTCCTGGGTAGCATGGTTGAAAAGTCTGGCCAAAGATCAGGCTTGAAGATAGGTTCCTAAACTTTGGAAACTCCCTTCCAGCATGGTGACTCATGTGGGGTAGTGCAGACTATTAGATGATTAATGTCTAAGCACAGGCTTGCCTATTGCTTAGGGTGCAAAAGGAATTATTTATTAATCTCAGAATCTTCTTTAGAGGAAACTATAGCAAAAACTTGAGTTGATCTATGGAAACTTTCTGGGTTTATTTCCACAATCTGAATGGCTACCCTATTCAGCACAGTTTGGGAAGAGCCAGGTCATTCTTCTTCATCAGGGTCACCATGCCTGTATCTGGGAGGTGCGGACAAGAGGGTGCAGTCTCTGCCCTTGAGATAATCCTAGTGTGGTGGAGGAAGCATAAAGAGACAGGAAGTGTGGTAATAGAAGTGAGAACCAACCAAAGGAGCGTAGAAGGGAACTAACCCGGACACTGTGAGGGAAAGCATTACACAGCTGCCATTTCACCTGGGCATTGCTGGATGAGGTGCTTTATAGGCAGAAAAGCACAAGGAAGAGCAACCCAGGCTGGGGGATCAGCACATGTGCAAATACACCTGGGCATTTGGAGATGAGTCAGCATGTCCCTATGGCTAATTGGCAGCAGACATGTGAGGTTGAGACTTGTGAATGATCTGCACCAGGACTACGGTACCCCCAGGAATCCCAATTTGGAGTATTTGCTGGATCCAGTCCCATCCCTGGCCTAGGTACCCTGTGCCCTGGGTATTCCACATCTGACCAGAATGTCACAGCTGTCACTCTGGGACTGAGTGTCCAGGACTGAGGATGGAAAGAAGGCAGTATTTGCAGACCTCACAGGGGCACTTTCATGGCAACTGTCCAAATTACTAAAGAGGAGAACCTGGTAGGCTGAAACTTTTAGTAGCTGCCTCCTCTGGGAATGCTGGAGTGAGTGCAGAGAATGTCTACCTCTCGGCTCCTTCCTGCCACTCCATCTCTAATCTGAAGTGCACTAGCATCCCTGAGATGCAGAGACAGCATCAGCTGGCTCCACATAAACTCCCTGACAATGTGATGATGGTGGGATGCTATTGGGAATTTAAGATATCATCAAGAGAGCATTCAGCAAGGGGCTTTCAATCTTTTCTCAGAAGGACTGTTTGGAGGCAGTAGAGTATTTTCCAAATGAGGTTATCAGTGTTTTTGGAGGCAATGGTTTTCACCAGCCCAACAAAGACTCTTCTGTCTAGGACCCAAGATGTCCTGAATAGGACTCAAGGAAAAGAGATTAGGCAAACCTGAACTCCCTGGGATACTCTCTCCTTTAAACATTTTTAGAATGAAACCAAGAGCCTTGGGGGACGTCCTCTAGTGAATGGAGCAGCTGGTCTTTCTGGACAAGTTCTTCTTTGTTTGGGAGCTCTGAGTACCTCTCCAGTCTCCAGGAAAGTACAGATAATTTTTTATATAATAACTAATAATTAAATGAGATAGAGCCAGGAAGAACTATAGAAATCTTCCAGAACATTATTGTTGTTGTTGTTGTTAGGTGCCACCGAGTTGAGTCCTACTCATAGTGACCCTATGCACAGCAGAATGAAACACTCCCCAGTTCTGTGCCAGGCACACAATCTTACAAGATATGGAGTATAAGGACACTTTTATTTTTATGATATTGTAGATGTTTTATTTTTAATTACTTTGCTTTAAAAAACACCAAAAACACACAGGTCTATAAATTGCAGAGGGATCTTGCCCTGATCTTTTACTCCTGCTATTTCCCTCTCACAAAAGCCAGTTTCCAATGTGTGGTGTTCCCTTCTAGATCTTGTTCTGTGCACATACAACATCAGTGTGGCTCTAGGTAGATGGAGACCTATTCAGACATAGATACTCTCAGAGATAGGCCTGGAACTGGGTTAAAGACAAGGATAGAGACACAGCTCGTGTCAGAGCTTCCTTCTGAATCTGAAAAGCTGAGAGAAGCTTTTGGGAATAGAGAATGAGGAGTAAAATTTTCTGTTCCCAGTACAGCCATGGGGAGTTCTATTGGGCCATCCCTACAGGGAAGGGGAAGCAAGACAATGATAAGAGGCAAGGGGAGGTTCTTAGGGATGTTGAGATTTTTAAGACTACCAGAAGAGATGGGATCAAATCTACCTGACATGACGGAGGATCTGAGCCCTATGTATGTTTGTATTGCTGCAGGATTTTTATTGAGATGTGGCTATATGCACCAAAGCAATGAGTGGCTTCAAGGGTCTAGTGGCAAGTGTGCTCTCAGTGGGGAATACCTCAGGGAAAACTGACATATTAAATACCGGTGAGGATGCGATGCAACTGGAACTTTTATGCACTGCTGATGAAAATGAAAATGATACTCTTCGGCATTTATGTTTCTCTACAAAATTAAATTCTCTATTAGTTAAGTCATATTCACCTACAAGTAATAGAAAAAAATGACTAATGTTGGCTTAAGCAATAAAAATTTTTACTATTCACCTGAAAAGAGGCTTAGAGGTAGACTTTACAGGATTAGAACAAAATTTTGACAATGTCATCCATGCATTCTGCCTCATCATCCTTAGCTCATTGATAACATGTGCTGTTTCTTACCTCATTGTGATTACATGGCTGCACAGATCTGGGAACAGCAACAATGTCCAAATGCAGGAAGCAGAAATTATTTCCATGTGATATCATTGTTTATCTAAGAATGAAAAATACTTCTTAGATGGCCTGAGCAGGCTGAGACTTGGTTTCCTTACACCTCATTAGCCAGAACTGGGTGGTACACCCACTCTTGGACAAATCACTGGCAAAAGAGGGTGGAACTTAACAGTTACTGGTTGAGACCAATTGATCTGAAGTAACAACCAACTTCCCTGATTACAAAAGTTCTCTCTACCCCTTCTTGAACACAACTGTAGTTCTATTTGAAAGAAACTAATGGAGAATAACTGTCAGGCAAGCAATAGTGTTTGCCATACCTTTACGCTTACAATATTCCACATTTTAAAAAAAATTGAATACTTTGAAGCTTCTACTTTGAATCACACTAAATTATATATTTGTTGTTGTTAGGTGCCGTCGAGTCGGTATCCGACTCATAGCAACCCTCTGTACAACAGAGGAAACACTATTGTCAGTGCTTCTCTGCTGTTCATAGGGTTTTCAATTGCAGATTGATTTTTGGGAGGGGGTTGCCAGGTCCTTCTCCCAAAAATTATATATTTAGAGATACTTAATATTTTTGTGATATTCAAGTTTGTTTTTTTTTTTTACCAAGAACTGGTATATTTTTCCATTTGTTTTGATTTTTTTAAGAACTTTAATAACACTTCCACTTTTCTTAGTATACATCCTTCATCTCTCTAGTTCAGTATGTGGTTGTTGTTGTTAGGTGCTGTCAAGTCAGTGTCTGATTCATAGCCATCCTACATACAACAGGTGAAACACTATTGTCGTGCTTCTCTGCTATTCATAGAGTTTTCAATGGCTGATTGTTGGGAGTGGGTTGCCCCTCTCTTCCCTTGTTCAGTATAGGCTCACATAAATATTTTAGAGTGTCCCATTTGTGAATGGAATATTTTTCCAGTGTCCCTTTGTGGGCATCTAGAGGCACATACCCCTTGTATCCTGTCATCTTTCTAAATTTTTCCATGAGAGGCAATAGAGAGTAACAGTTAATATTACAGAGTCAAATGGCTCAATTCCCACCCTACTACTTTCTAGCCCTGTGGCCTGGGCAAGTTACTCTCTGCTCAACTTCCTCATCTATAAAATGAGTAGTAATTATCCTTGTAATGGTTGTTATGAGTGTTCAGTAAAAATAATACATATGAAGACTTAGAATCGTCCTTGTCACATAATAAATTGTATATTTGGGGTTTCTATTACTAGAAAATAATATCTTATTAATTCCAGCCTTTTTTGGTTTTTTATGGTGCTGGGGATTGAACCCAGGGCCTTGTACATGTTAGGCAAGTACTCTACTACTGAGCTATATCATCAACCTTTTAATTTCAGTTATATTTTTTTAAATAGAATATCTTAGGTTATCTAGGGATAGTCATACTGTTAGCAAAAAGAGGTAGTCTTTTCCCAATGTTTATACTAAGTATTTAATTTTTGTTGAATTTGTTAACACTTCACTATGATGGAGGTAGGGAGCTAGTTCCTTATTTGATTTAAATTAGCATATTGCCATTTAAGATACTGCTTTCAAGTCTTGGTGAAGAATCTTTATGTTTCAGTGATTTGCTTTTATTCCTGTTTCACTAATGGATCTTATAGGGAAAAGGTTGTAAAATTTTTGCCAAATCCCTTTTCACTGTCCTTTAATATGATAAGCAGTGTTTTTGCTTTTAATTTATTCATATAGATTGATAGATCTACTCATGCTGACACCATTTGCATAGGACTAAACTCTACTTGATTATAGAGTGGCAAAGCTCATAATTTCTAAGTTTTACATTTTTTATAGCTTAACATCTCTGAAATTGGGTCATGCATTACAGTCAATGATATCTGATAATTGCTATTGACTAGATACCAGATGTGACCTTGTCATGGCTTGCACACATGGGAATGTAGTCACAGCTGTTCAGATCATTGACCTTTTATTTGAGTTATGTACCTTGTCTATAATCCATGAGTTAAGTTTAATTGTATAAAATCTAAAAGGTTACACTAAAATTGGGACTGAGATGAAAAAGTTATTACATATACAGAAAGTCATGGAATCTGAACATAAATTTGATTTAATAAAGCAAATTTTTTCATCAAAAATGTTTTCATTTTCCTATTTCTTGCAATGCAACAACTGAAACACAGGACTAAGACAAAAAGGAACACACTCGTGTGCACAAATGAAATCTATTGTGTGTTAGTATTGAGATACACACAAAAGAATTGCAGTATACTGGAAACATTGCCAAATCTCTTGAAATGTATAAAGAAAATTCCAAAGCAATGAAAGTTTCAAGTCATAAATTCATGTATTTCAAAGGATTATCATTAAAATGCCAAACATCTCTTTATCAAAAACCTCCTCTTAACTTTGAGCAGAAAACTATATAGAAAGAGCACCCTTTAATAAATGCTGCATCACTGGTACTTCTAATGGCCAGATGATAATATTGCATGCAAATGTAGAAATCAATGACTCTGACTCTAAAAATGGTTGTCTTGAACTCTGAATGTGAAGTTATCTAAGGTATGGCTTAACATGGTTGTTTCACCCCTATTTTTCTTTTTAAGTATACACATAATGATACACACTTTTTGTTGTGGTTAGATGCCATCAAGTCAGGTCCAACTCATAGTGACCCTATGTATTACAGAACAAAACACTACCCAACACTGTGCCATGTACCTCATCTTTTTTCTGTTTGAGCCCATCGTTGCAGTCACTGTGTTCTTCTCATTTTGAGTTGTGCCACATCAGCAAATGGAGATCCCAGAGGTTTTACTCCATTCCCCTCATTAAGGTTAACTCTACTCAGAGTCGAGTCAGTTGCCTCTTCCCCAGTGGTTTCATGAATGCCTTCCAGCCTGGGGGGCTCATTCTCTGGCATTATATTTGAGAGTGTTTCTCTGCTATTCATAGGATTTTCAATGGCTAATTTGTTTCTAGAGGGGGCTGCTAGGTCCTCCCTAGTCTGTCTTAGTGTGGAAGCTCAGCTGAAACCTGTCTACCATGGGTGCCTCTGCTGGTATCAGAAATATCTGTGGCATAGCTTTCAACAGCAGAGCAACATGCAAGCCCCCACAGCATGACAAGCTGGTATACACACAGAGGTATACAGATTTAGATCAATCAAAATACAGTAGTACCTGGGCTACAATCATTGGCCAATCAGAGTGAAGCTCTGGGCTTTTCATTCCTTAGTCTAACCAGCTCCCTCCCCATGCTGGATCCTAGGAGCCATCCTATGACCAAAAGGAAAACCATCCTTATTATGATGTCAACACAGATAACAGAGAAGTGAAAGAACCTGAATTGTTGATGACATTTATTAACATCAGGTTCACTTCAAACCAATATGAGTTGGTTTTTCTGTTATTTGCAAATCAAACCTTCCTAACTGTGAAGAACGCTACCACCTCCTCCTCCCCCTCCCTATGAATGCTTAGAGCTCACCAAAGATTCAAAATGTATTACTTGAAGTGTTACAATGCTTGTTTAAAGTTCCTGTATAATTAAGTTTGCTCAAGTTTCAATTTCCTGAACTGTTGGGGGGGTGGTTTCTCTGAAGAGGAAGGATGGTTGAAACTTAGTTTCCTTGTGCCTGCCTGCCACCCCTCAAACTGTATAAAAACCCCAAGCCCCTCTCTTTCTGGGTCGCCTTCCCTCCCTTGCTAGGGAGACTGTATGGAGGGTTGACCCCGGCGCCAGAAATAAAGCCTCACGTTTATTGCATCGATCCGCAACTTGGTGTCTCTCTGGGGCCTCTCTCCTCAAAGATCCTAATTTGGGGGTCCTACAACTGAATAAGGGCTAATAAGTGTTAGCTAATAATGCAATTGGTAGTAACAGTAGTCAAGCAGCTTCATTTCTGTAACCTGGTGTGGAATGACTCTAGCCTTCAGTCAGCCAGTGGTTCACTTGGTAAAGCACTGGCCATATACAGTGAAGACTCTAGAGAGAGAATCCTTTAGACTTTGCTGTGAGGCACACTATAGAAACAGAGCATCTATGTGCTTTAAAAAATAAAAAGGAGCCTGGTGTGGTGGCTCATGCTTGTAATCCTAGTGACTTGGGAGGTAGAGGCAGGAGGATTGCAGATTCAAGGTGAAAGGCAGCCTGAATAACTTAGGAAGACCATATCTCAAAATTAAAAAAAAAAAAATGGAGACAGGGTACAGCCCAGTGGTACAGCACTTCTAAATTATCTGCAAGGCCCTGGGTTCAATCCCCAAGTACCACAAAAAAATAAATAAGTAAACAAATAAATAAATATAAAAAGCTGAATTAAGGGATACTGGCAAGTAATGAAGACATGTGGAACTGGTCTATTTTTGTGGTTCATAAACAAGTCTTGATCTTGATTTGGCTTTTATGCATCCACAGAACAGGAATCTGGACCTGAAACAATGAAGTCAAGCACCAGTTTTTGCTTTGTCTGCACTTCGATGCCAGGTGCTTCCTGACCTGCTCTTCCTGAGCCCCAGGGGTTGCAGGGCCATCAGTTTAAAAAACCATGTCCTAGTGCTGGCTTGGGTCACTGCTGAGTAAGTAGATGAAGTTGACTGAATCTAAAGGTGCTGAACACTGAAAGAATCACAAGGCTTTACTCAGATCTGTCTCTAGATAGGAGTGTTTTCCACCTGCCCTATGGGATTTTCAAGGGACAGAAAAATGTCCACGCCCTTTTCAAGATGATAACATATCTTAGTTATCTAAATCACCACAAAGCTTCTAGTCAGCCTTAACTTCTATCTCCTTAAATTCCAAGTGTAAGGCTAGCCAGGTGTGGTGACACATGCCCATAACCCTAGCTGTTGGGAGGCTGAGGAGAGAATTGCAAGTATGAAGCCAGCCTGGGCTATTTAGGGAGACTTTGTCTCAAAACAAACAAACAAATAAACAAATTTAAAGCTATTCTATGGTCTTTACAACTCTATAATTACTTTTCAAACCTTAGCCAGCTGATGGGGTTTTGAGTTTATTTTATTTTTCTGGGTGGATTTGTTTGGTTGATTGGTCTGGTTTATTCATTTGTTTGGAGTTTATTTTTACTTTTTTGTCTTTGAGCCTTGTAAATAAGTTTTCCCATGCCTGCTTGCCCATAGCTTATTTTTCTGGTCTGATGGCAATTTAATGAGTTCAGCCTGTGCCTTTTTGTACAAAAAGAAACTTGGGAATTCGAGGAGCATATTAATTAGCTCTCAAATCCAGTTTGGTTTGTGAAGCCCAAAGCTTTGGGACATTGTTGTTGTTGTTGTTGTCAGGTGCCATTGAGTCAGTATCCAACTCATAGCGACCCTCATAGGGTTTCCAATGGCTGACTATTTCAGGATTGCCTTGGGAGTAGATTGCCAGGTCCTTCTCCCATTTTTGCAGTGCTGGGAATTGAACTCGGGACCTCAGAGACTGCAGAGCAGTGCTCTACCAACTGAGCTAAATCCCAGCCCCTTTGGGACATTACAGAGGTGTAAATACAATCATGGCATTTCATATTTACTTAGTAAGTATATCCCAGATTAAGCCTCAGAGCCCCTCCCACCCCAGAATTCTGCTAGTTGTAACCGTGGAATGGCATTGTCATTAACAGTCAGTTTCTGAGTGCCCATGTCCCAAGGAAATGGTTTCCTGTTTTCTTTTGTTTTTGTTTTTATTTTTGTTTTTGTTTTCTAAATGGGCTTCCCTGCAAACCTTCCTCACTTTTGAGCAAAGATCCTATTTCAGGATGAAGAGAGTGAGCCTTCTCCACTTCCTCTTCACAAAGTAGAAAGAGATAAGGCAGATGTGAGAAAGGTCCTCTGGGGATAAATTGGGTTTTCAAGAGTACACTCACACAGTAGCAAATGACATCAAATATTTTCTAGCTTTCCAATCAGATGTGTACTCCTGCAAGAAAGTTGCATGATCACTTAGGCTAATGCATCCCCCTCTCCCCAATTCAGACCTAGGCTTCTCTTTCACAACAGTTCCCAGGTACCTCTGGATGCAGTCTGGGGGCCAGGTGGAGCAGAGAAACTCACAACCTGGTAGAGGAAAGACCCCTTAAGTAGATTTTATGAGGTGCCATAAATTTACATGAAACCTAAGTCTGAGTGGAAAGGCAGAGAGGCAAATCACGAATGCCTTTGGACTTTATATGTAAGTAAGCACTTCCTCCCACACACACATCTGTCAGTTTGCTGCACCATGGGGGCTTGTGTGTTGCGATGAGCTGAAAGCTGTGTCACTGGTATCTCAGATACCAGCGGGGTTACCCATGGTGGACAGGCTTCAGCTGAGCTTCCAGACTAAGACAGACTAGGGAGGAGGGACCAGCAAACCACTCCCCAAACAACTAGCCATTGAAAACCCTGTGGATAGCAAAGAAACACTGTCAGATATAGTGCCAGAAAACGAGCCCCCAGGTTGGAAGGTACTCAAAAGACTACTGGGGAAGAGGTGCCTCCTCAAAGTAGAGTCAACCTTGATGATGGAAATGGAGTAAAGCCCCAGGGACCTCCATTTCCTGATGTGGCACAACTCAAAATGTGGAGAAACAACTGTAAACATCCATTAATAATTGGAACATGGAATATATGTAGTGTGAATCTAGGAAGATTAGAAGTTAAAAGAGAAATGGAGTGCATAAACATTGACATTCTAGGCATCAGTGAGCTAAAATGGACTGGCATGGGCCATTTTGAGTCTACTACCCTGGGAATGATAAACTAAAGAGAAATGGGGTTGCATTCATCATCAAAAAACACATCTCAAGATCTGTCCTGAAATACAATGTTGCCAGTGATAGAATAATATCCATACATCTACAAGGAAGGCCAGTTAATATGACTATTATTCAAATTTATGCACCCACCACTAAGGCCACAAATGAAGAAAGGGAAGACTTCTATCAGCTTCTGCAATCTGAAATAGATCAAACATGCAATCAGGACATACTGATAATCACTTGTGACTGGAATGCAAAGGTTGGAAACAAAGAAGAAGGCTCAATAGTTGGAAAATATGGTCTTGGTGTCAGAAATGAAGGTGGAGATCGCATGACAGAATTTTGTCAGACCAAAGACCTTTTCATTGCAAATACATTTTTCAACATCATAAACGGAGACGATACACATGGGCTTCACCAGATGGAACATACAGGAATCAAATTGACTACATATGCAGAAAGAGAGGATGGAAAAGCTCTATATAAAATGTCAAAACAAGACCAAGTGCTGATTGTGGATCAGACCATCAACTTCTCATATGCAAGTTCAACCTGAAGGTGAAGAAAATTAGAACAAATATATGAGAGCCAAGGTATGACCTTGAGTATATCCCACCTGAGTTCAGAGACCACCTCAAGAATAGGTTTAATGCATTAGACACAAATGATAGGAGACCAGAGGAGTTGTGGCATGACATAAAAGGTACCATTCAAGAAGGAAGTGAAAAGTTATTAAAAGGACAAGAAAAAAAGAAAAGACCAAATTACATGTCAAAAGAGATGCTGGAACTTGCCCTTGAATGTTGTGCAGCTAAAGTAAAAAGGAAGACATGATGAAGTTAAGGATCTAAACAGAAGATTTCAAAAGGCAGCTTGAAAAGACAAAAACAAACATTATAATGGTATGTGCAAAGAGCTGGAGACAGAAAACCTAAAGGGAAGAACATGCTCTGTGTTTCTCAAGCTTAAGGAACCAAAGAAGAAATTCAAGCCTTGAGTGGCAATTGTGAACAGGGAAAATATTAAATGATTCAGGAAACATCAAAAGAAGATGAAAGGAATACACAGAGTTGTCATACAAAAAAGAATTGGTAGATGAACAACCATTTCAAGAGGTTGCATATGAAGAGGAATGGTATTGAAGGACAAAGCGGAAGCTGCCCTGAAGCAACTGGCAAAACACAAGGCTCCAAGAATTGATGGGATACCAATAGCGACGTTTCAACAAACAGAGGCCGTACTGGAGGTGTTAACATGTTTATGCCAACAGATTTGGAAAACAGCTACCTGGCCAACTGACTGGAAGAGATCCATATTTGTGCCTATTCCCAAAAAAGGGGATCCACATCCAAATGTGGAAACTATCAGACAACATCATTAATATTGCACACAAGCAAAATTTTACTAAAGATCATCCAATAGTGACTGCAGCAGTATATAGACAGGGAATTACCAGAAAATCAAGTGGTATTCAGTAGAGGTCGGGAAACCAGGGACATCATTGCTGATGTCAGGTGTATATTGGCCAAAAGCAGAGAATATCAGAAAGATGTCTACCTATGTTTTATTGATTATGCAAAGGCATTTGACTGTGTGGATCATAATAAATTATGGATAACACTTTGGAAAAGGGGAAAAATGGGAATACCAGAGCACCTAATTGTACTCATGAGAAATCTATATGTGAACCAGGAGGCAGTTGTTCAAATAGAACAAGGAAACACTGTCTGATGTAAAGCTGAGAAAGGTGTGCGTCAGGGCGGTATATTTTCATCATATCTCTTCAATTTATATGCTGAGCAAATAATCCGAGAAGCTGGATTTATGAGGAAGAATGAGGCATCAGGATTGGAGGAAGACTCATTAACAACCTGTGTTATGCAGATGGCACAACTCTCCTTGCTGAAAGTGAAGAGGATTTAAAACATTTACTGATGAAGATCAAAGATCATAGCCTTCAGTATGGGTTGTGACTAAACATCAACAAAACAAAAATCCTTATTACTGGGTCAGTACACAACTTCACAATAAATGGAGAAAAGATTGAGGTTGTCCAAGATTTTGCTTTGCTTGGCACTATAATCAACACCTGTGGAAGCAGCAGTCAGGAAATCAAAACACATACTGCTCTAGGAAAAGCTGTGGCAAAAGATTTCTTTAGAGTATTGAAGCCTGCAGCCATAGCTCTGTGGCTTCCAATCTCATCAGATCTCAGAAGCTAAGCAGGGTCAGGCCTGGTTAGTACCTACATGGGAGACAGCAGGGGAACACCAGATACTATAGGCTTGGGAGGAGGACCCCGCAACCCACTCCCAAAAATAAATCCGCCACTGAAAACCCTGTGAATAGCAGAGACGCACTGACAATAGTGTTTTCCCTGTTGTACATAGGGTCGCTCTGAGTCAGACACTGACTCGACAGCACCTAACAACAACAGCAAGAGTACTGAAAAGTAAAGATGTCACATTGAAGATGAAGATGCGTCTGACTCATGCCATGGTATTTTCAGTCGCATCATATGGTTGTGAAAACTGGATATTGAACAAGGGAGACAGGAAAAGAACTGATGCTTTTGAATTATGGTTCTGGAGGTGAACACTGAATATACCATGGACTGCCAAAAGAACCAACAGATTTGTCCTAGAAGAAGTGCAACCAGAGTGCTCCCTGGAAGCAAGAATGGCCAGATTGTGTCTTACATATTTCCGCCATGTAGTCAGGAGAGATCAATCCCTAGAGAAAGACATCATGTTCGGGAGAGTGGCAGGTCAGCGCAAAAGAGGAAAACCCTCTACCAGATGGATTGACTCAGTGTCTGCAACAATGGGCTTAAATATAAATAAGATCGTGTGCCTAGCACAGAATCAGGAAGTGTTTTGATCTGCTGTACATAGGGTCGCTATAAATCAGACTCAACTCAATGGCACCTAACAACAACAAGAAGCACTTCCCCCATGAAGGAGAGGGCACTACAGGAAGCCCACCACATGACTGGTGGGTGTCCCAGCCTGCTTGGATGCTTCATCACAAGCTGCTCTGTGACTGCTCTTCCTTTTTTCTACTGATGTTTTAAGTCTTCTATTGTGAGTCATCTAATCCTGTCTCTAAAATTATGTTCTCTCAATTACTTTATTTATAAAACAACAAGAGCACTTATTACATGAGAAATGAAAGACTGAATGGATGATAGTCAGGCAAGATGGCGTGCCTTTAATCCCAGCACTAGGGAGGCAGAAGCAGAAGGATCAGGAGTCTGAGTTGGAGGCTAGCCTGGGTCACAGGGCGAAGAGCTGTCTCAAAAAATAAATCAACCAACCGAACAAACAAAAGGGATGGCAGATAAGTGTGGATTCAACTAGCCCTAGTGTAGCTTACAACCTCGGGGGAGCAGGCAAGATCTCAGGATCCAGTGCTCACGAGTGCCACTCGCCACTCTGCCTGATAGCCAGCATTTTGGGGTGAAAGGGAATGTGGATAAGGGTGGAGGCCAGCAGTCCTGGATTTGTTCCTCAATGCCTGAAGGGATGCTCATCAGAATACGTCAGTCCCGAATGTTCTCCCTTGCCACGCGAAAGAAAAACGTCAAAAAAGCCAAAGCCGGCCACCAAAACTATTCAAGAATAGGCTGAGGACCGGAAGGTGAGCATCCTTGGCTACACGACACGTGCTTCTAGAACCTATTAGGGCAGTGGCCTAAAGAACACAGCAGGAGCCTGCGTTCACCGACTCCTGGTGCGCTGAGCTCCCCCTCCCCCGCTCCCCACCCTCGCTATTGCCACGCGAACTATCGACCTGACCGGGTTGCACACCAAGAGCCTCCGAAGTTCAAGGGTGCCTGCACCACCCCCAGCTGCTCAGAAGCCACAGCGGGGTGGGCGGGGCCGGTCACACGGAGTAGCACGGCGGCGCAGGCGTGTAGGCGCGCATGCGCGCGGGCCTCGCCCTGCACCTCGCATTGGGATCTTACAGCCCGAGGCGGCTGAGGCGCGCGCTGACTAAGGCGGGCTGGAGGGATCCCGCGGCTGTGGACGCAGCGTGCACAGTTCTGCGAGGCCGGTGACGTCCGCGGAGGCCGGGGCCCCTGGGAGCAGGTGAGGATCCAGGCGGGGCCCGGTCGGCAGCGCGCTGCAGAACCAATGCTGGCTTTATTGGCTTTATGACTGCAGCCCTCGGGGCGGTCCAGCGCCGCGTGCAGCTGGCCCCACCTGTCCCCGACGCTCCCTCAGGACCACGCTCCTTGCCCTCCCCAGCGCTACGCAGCCGTGGTGAAGAAACCGGAGCGTGGAGTCCGAAGACCAGGGGCCGGGGCTGGGTGCTGATCTGAGGGCGGAGAACCTCGTCTTCCTCGCCCCGAGGCTTTGAGTGACACCAGAGGCGCTGATCTGTCTGAATTGTTGGGACCAAGAACTGAGGAAAGGCGCTTTCTTCCGGCCGGGGCGATCCCGGGAGGGACCAGGGCATCCCCCGCAGTGGCGAGCAGGCCCCTCTGGTGAGCGTGAAGGCTGAGGGCGCTGGTGGTCCTGTGTCTGTGCTTGCGTCCAGTTGGGTATTTTATGAGAACACGACGTCTAGCTTTCCTCAGTCTCAGAGGCACCTGTACCCCGTCCTTCCCAAGGTTGCAAGCCCCTAACTTGGGAAGAGCTTAGATGTAAATTTCCAAACAGTGCGGAGGGGTGAGAATGAGGAGGTGAAGGCAGCAGTGGAGCAGCCTGCCATTAGGGCTGTTGCAGAGCAGGCGTGGGAAGGATTGGGAAGGATTATGTTTTTCCTTTGAACCTAGTATATGATTTACTTGAAAATATTTAGGATTTATTTAGAAAAGCATTACCATGGAGCCAGCTTGTATAGTTGTAGATGCACCTCCTTTGGCCCAGCCCTGGAGCCTGAGAATTGGGATTCAGACTGCAAATCCTGGACCTCAGATGCTACTTATTCACCAGAAAACCCTCCATTGTGTATACAGATAACATTTTAGGGTAATCTTTGACTGATCCAGAAGTGAATGAGAATTATTTGTCATATCTATGGCTCTCTGAAAGGTAGTTTACAAAGCATCTCCTGTATTTTTAATCCTTTGATTCTTGCATCTCTATAGAAAGCGATCCACAAATCATTCCCATTTTACTGGTCCAAAACAGCGCCTTATTCAGGTTCGTACGCAGCTTGTAGGAATTAAGAGTTTTCAGTTTTTCTTTGTCTGGCCTTTCCCATATTCCTCTCCCTTATGTACCATTTAGTTAAGACCTTCTACATTGTTCCTGATAGAATACAAAAGACATTTGTGATGAGTGCCTTATCAACTTGTGTTTCACCCAGAAAATTTGGTTACAATTCTAGGGGTGGTGCCCAAGCTTTGTCAGTATCTCAGAAAAAAGGCAGCTTTCTTGCCAATTAGGTACTTGCCTCTTTGTGAAATGTTGAGCAGAGAGGTTCTAGGTCTCTCTTGACTGAGGCTTGTGTGACAGGAACTGATGGGACATGCTCTGGAGGGAGCCATCTCAAGCCTGAGCTCAGTGGCCTTTGGCACAGGGAGGTTGCAGCTGAGCGACCTTTGTCTCCTCTGATGCCTCTAGCGCAGAAGGCAGTATGGGGCTGCCTCAGGGCTAATATGGAGTGTATGCTGCTCCCTGAAGATCTAGAGGCAGGCCTGCAGTGACACCACCAGAGAAGTTCAGTGTTTGGTGTCTGTCCTGTTTTAGATGTCCTGCCCTCAGCCAGGTGTGGTGGCTCATGCCTGTAATCCCAGAGTCTCAGGAGAGAGAGGCAGGAGGCAGCCTGTGTATCTTTGCAAGACCCTGTCTCAAGGTAAAAAAATTAAAAATGGGCTGGGAGTGCAGCCCAGTGGTAGTGCACTTGCAAAGTATGTGTGAGGTCCCCGGTTCAACCTCCAAATACCTCCCCCCACCAATGTCCTACACTCATAGGGGAGTGAGTGAATCTGAGTCCAGCAGAAAAGAGAAAGGCAATGCTAACCCAGCTGTAATGTTAGCACTCAGGAGGCTGAGGCAGGAAGATCAAGAGTTCAAGACCCACCTCAGCTATGTAGTAAGACCTTGTTGAAAGAAAGAGTGAGAGAGCAAGAGGAAGGAAGGAAAGAAAACCAAGTAATACTGCCTTTCGATTCTGTAGTTGCTGCTGCATTTCATACTGCTTTTCTTGAGTATACCTTACAACATGACCTCTTAGGGTCGGAGAGTGAGAGCTTGGGAATTGGGTCTTGGAATGCAGTGTCTTTTGTAGATTGTCCACACCTATATATCTTGATTGCGCAGGTGTTCTGAGCCCAGACAGGAGACTGCCAGTGAGAGGAAAAATAGCCAGATCATTTGGGGGCATTCAGAGCTCCAGGATCACTTCTCAGAAGACAGGACTCTCCCAGTTCCCACACTCCTCACCCTCAGCTGTGCCTCAGAGTTTCTCAGTAGCTGACTGGGTTGTCTTCTTTTGCTTTGAGCATTTGTTCAAAACTCTCTGAATTGGGTGTCTGAGTGGAAGGCTGGGCCAGAGCCAGGCAGTCACCCCAGGAAGCAAAGCTGAGAGTTGGAGATTGTGGCAAGTGGCCAAACCACTGCAAGTGTCTGGGTTCACAGTATTGAAGACAACAGGTGGGTACAAGTGCATCTCCTGTTGCTCAGTTTGTCACCCACCATGTTGCTAAGTTGGCGTTTTCAAGCTGTCTCTAGCATCAGGAATTGACAAGGCCTTGTTAGCATGGGTAGGAAAAGTGCAGACTAGCTTCTCTGTGGAGACTGGGCAATGGGACGCCTCAGAAAATATTTGGCATTGATTTCAGCTGCTTGCCAAGAATTGGGCCCGGAAGAAGCTGGAGTTCCCTCTAGAAACCCGATTTTCCAGGCCCCTTTCCAGAGCAGTCCTGTTCTCAGCTTGCTTCGGGCCAATGATCAAGTTTTAGCACCTTCAGGGCCCCTTTTTCCTGAGTCCCAACCTCCACCTTGTTCTACCTTTAGAGGCAGTGGCTGGCTACTTGGGACCGGGAGTGTCCCATCCAGGATAAACCGGCATGGACTAGAAGTTGAGAGACCCTAATCTGAGTCCCAGTGTAGCCACCCACACCCTGTCCCACCCTTGTGACCTTGGATAAGCCACCCTTTTCTTGGGCCTTAGTTTCCTCATTAACTCAGTAAAGGAGGAGCTGAACTAGATCATCCAGGGAAGGGAGCAGGGAACCAAGAAGAGCAGAGTCAGATCCTCCCAGCCTTTTTCTCTGAGGACCCAAATACCTGAGTTTCCTTTGTCTCCCCTGCTACCCATTTTTTCCCTCTCTTATCTGCCTCAGGCCAGCTCATTCTGAGGAAGGAGGATTCCCTGGGTAGAGCTGGCCCCCCTGATGTTTAGAATCTGATGCTGTCTATACTTGTTTTAGACATGAATTAACCCACCCAGTGCTGATGCCTTGTTTTATTAAGACTTTTTCAGTTGCCCCAAGGCAGCTCCTTCAGGCAGGCAGGAGTTATGCCATGCCAGGAATGGAGGAAGTGAGAGTGTGTTCACTTAGCAGAACAATGGTGCCAGGCACCTCCATGACTTTCTGGAAATCATAGGCCTTGTAGCTGCAGTCAGAGCTGGGATGACACCATAGAATTTCTAGTTCTTTCCCCTCTCTATTTAGATGAAGAGACCCAAGCCTAGAATGTTTTCATAGTTTATGTCACATTGCCCTAGCAGCAAACAGTAGAGCCAGGACCCCAGTGTAGAGTCACCTAAGTCCCAAGCTTGAGTTTGTTCTTTAAAATCAGGCCAGCTCTTTCCCAAATTGCCTTCCATACTGAACTGAAATTGGGTGGCTATAAATTAGTTCTAACCCTGCCCCACCGTGAAGTATAAAGAGTAAAATTTGGATCTCTTCATTAGACACATAACGCCTGCTAATTACCAGGATCAATGGTAAATGCTGGGGACATGGGGATGATTAAGATAACAGCCCTTGTCTTTGGATTGTGCTACCAAATTGTGAAGACAGACTGTAAGTACATGAAGTCCATTTGCACATGTGTATCAGTTCACTGCATTGGGAAAAGCTGTTGCAAAAGATCTGTTGAAAAGTAAAGTGTTGAAAAGTAAAGATTTTGCATTGAAAACAAAGGTGCACCTGACTCATGCCATATTTTCAATCACATCATAAGCCTGTGAAAGCTGGACAGTGACTAAGGGAGACAGGAGAATTGATGCTTTTGAATTATGCTGCTCGAAATGAATATTGAACGCATCATGGACTGCTAAAATAACCAAGAGGTCCATCCTAGAAGTGCAACCAGGGCGTGCCTTGGAAACAAGGATGGTTAGGCTGTGTCTAATTGTTGTCAGGAGGAATGAATCCCTGCAGAAGGACATAATGTTTGGGAAAGTGATATTTCAACAAAAAGAAAAGGAAGACCTTCAACTAGATGGATTGAGATAGTGGGCTTAATTAAGCATAAAAAAGATTGTGTATATGGCAGTGCTAGGTAGTGTTTTATTCTTTTATATGTAGGGTTGCTATGAGTCAGACCTGACTCGACAGCACCTAACAACAGCAACATGAGTTCACTATACATGCATGTATGCCAGAGTCAGGTGAGGAGACAGGGCTTTCAGGAAAAGATTTGAGGAGAAAGTGGTATTCATGCTGGTTCTTACAAGTGAGTAGACATCTACCTAGTTGGCCAGATGAGGCAGGCCTCCTGGGTAGAGGAAACAGCCTAATTAGTTGCATACCTTGCACATGGCGTGATCTAGCAGGATACTATAGTGGTCGGGCATGAGGCTAGAGCAGTGGGCTGTGAAGCTAAGCTGCGGAGGGCTCTGTCAGCCCTGTCGGCTATTCTGAGAGGTGAGAGTCTGAAACCAAGGGAAGGATGTGTTGGGATTTCTCTGGCTACAGCTTAGAGAGTAAACTATAGAGAACCTGGCAGCCTGGCAAAGCTGATTCAGTTCTGTGGCTAATGCAGTAGGCTTGGTACAACATAATAGGGGCTTGGGCTTGGTTGTAGCAGTGTGGTAAGAAGAGGTCGGGTAGCAAACACATTTTATAAGATGAACAAAACTTCCTGACTGTAGGTCTGGGGGGAGGGTAAAAGAATAGTAAAGTGCGACTTTGGTTTCTGGTGTATTCAGTTGGCTGGATGCTTGTGTCATTTATTGAGCAAGGGAGCTCTGGAAGAGAAACTGACTTTAGTGCAATGGCAATAAGTTTTGGATATGGTACAAAGAGATATATACAGTATCCCCAGCTGGAAACGTTCAATCAGAAACAGAAATGGCAACTTGAGAGTCGATACCAAGGTGGTAGATAAAGTGCCAAAAGTAGATGGGGTCACCCAGGAAGGGCGTGTGGGTTGAGAGAAGCCACTTCAGGCAGAAAAAGAAAGGAGAGCAGAAGGAAGTACTGTACAGATAGCAGGTGAGGGTCTGCAGTGGTGCCAGCTGACTTTCTGAGTGAGGAATGAGTGAGGGAGTGGGCTACAGAAGAACCCAAGGAGAAAGGGACCTCTCCCTTTGATACTGTTGGTGTAACATGATTTAAGGGCTTCGCTTCATTAGTTTGTACCAGATAGCCAGGGAGGTCTGCTGGCATTTGGGAAATGTTATATGCATGACTGCAAGTGACGCAGAACTTTGCTCAACTTTTTGAAGGGCTAGAGGGCCTTTGATGTTTTTGGAGATTAATAGTTGACATTTGAAGGAGCCTCAGGGATTCTGTGTGGCCTGGTCCTGCCTATGGAGTGCCTTAGCCTAGGGGCCTAGGCAAGAGTCCAGAGCCCCACCTCCAGCCTTCCCTTCCGCCTGCTCCCGCTGTGTGCTCCTCCACCGGCCAGTCTCTTGTCAGCAGAGGCAGACGTGCAGACACTGCAGATGGTGAGTGCCATTTCCCAGTTAGACCTGCCAGAGGTTGGAGGTGGGGTAGGGTCCTGTGGGGAGGGGAGGTGCCTTGGGTAAGGAGGAAACAGGCGCAAGGCTGGAAAGCAAGTGGGCTGGGCAGGCAGGTGGGCAGAGAGGGGACAAGCAGGTGGAGTACCAAGAATATTTGTACTCTAAAGTGAGCTATCTGTGTTGGGATTATAGGACATCACCAGGACGTTTAGGAGCTTTGGCACTGTCTCCTTCTGGAGTTGAGGAAATGGAGTCTGGGGAAGGATCCACCCAGCTTGGTGGAGGGAGCCTGGCCGGGTCCCCTCTGCCCACCCCCCAGCTCTTCCCAGGCCAGAGCTGCCACTCTGAGCTGCTGCAGCTGTTGTTTGTCTGTGGCCTTACCCTGCTTCACCTTCTAGGGGGAAAAGGAGGATCAGATAAGGCCCCAGTGGGGAACTGAATACTGTAGCTGCCAGGTGGGGGCTGGCGCTTCTGTAAACAACCTGCTATTCTCTTTCAGAGAGGCTGACCCTTTTCTTAATGGAAAGGGGCAGAAGGGGAGGAAAGAGAAGGGACATCTGGTGTATGGTAAATTTCCTTTAGAGCAGACGTGGTTTTGTTGGCGGGAAGGCAAGTCAGTGGGTCTGGCAGGTCCAGGAGACCTCACTGGGAGACCAGCAGCAGCTACTAGCTTCCTGGTGCAGCAAATATTACCTCAATTCATTTGTGTTCAGCATATAAAAGAATTTATACAAGACACAAATTATAGTAGAAAATATAGTTTATTAATGGTGGCAAATGTAGACATAGATATTAAAGGTAGTACATCTTTGAGACATGCAGGTGGCAGTAGTGAAGGGCTACTGCTGTCCAGAGCTGAGGTCACATGTGTCTTTTATAGTAAAATTTGGACCCTCAGAGGAGGAAAGAAACATTCCTGAGGTGTGTGCCTGGAATGGACTGATGAGTTCTCCAATGCCTTCTAAGGTGTGGGCCCAGATGCTGACATTTCACATGGTTAGGAATCCTGGAAGGCTGTGATCCTGATAAAGGAGCAGGGTCTGTTGAACACTGTCCTTTTCACTCGTGGTGAGTCTCACATAGTCCTTGTCATCCTAAATGGTTAAATTCAAGGGTGATTTTAGTCCTCTGCCTCCTCCTGACAGACATGCACTGACCACTAGACCAGGGCATTTGTCTCACAGGGAACTCCCGTCAGTATTCATATCTCAGGTGGCTGGGAAGCATATGGCTGGGAGAGGTGGCTGAAGAGGCTCCTTAATTCCCTTTTTCCCAGCCTAGTCCCCTCTAATAGTGTGACTGTACTCAATACTGAAAAAAATAAATAAATTGGTCCTTTTTAATTCTTTGTAAGATGGAGGGGATCATGCCATTTTCCTCCACAAACCCCCTTCTGAACATATGGTGAGGCTACGTGTGGCAGGAGAAAGACTTTGAGCATTGAAGTCCTGTTCCTACTCACCCTGGTCTAGGTGGCAGTACTGCTGCCTGCTGGCTCTGCCACAGTGGGGGATTTACTGAACTTCTCTGAACCTCAGGGTTGGCACTGAAAAACAAGATAGTCTCTGCATCACGGGACTGTTGAGGAAATGAACTCAGACCGTGTTTGTCAAGTGTCACTGAGGAAATTTGGGGTTACTGGCCCTTCTGCCTGTCTGATCAGTGGTCTTGAAGGGCTGTGTGGCAATGCATTGTTCTATCTAGATAGTAAAACTCCCTGTACCCACCCTTTTGTGGGTTTAGGATTCAGAGTCTGCTCAGGTTGTGCAGCAAGTAGTGGTGGGGTTCACTCCAAGGTATACCAGGAAGGGGGCTGCTTTGAACTCTCAGGGCTTGGCTAAGGGTTGGACCTGCACAGAATCAGGAATTTCTAGGCATCAATTTTCACTGCTTATTTCTTGCAGAAGAGCCACCTGCTAGAGCCCTCTGGGAGCAGCCTGACTCTTATCGGGAGGGTTGATAGAGCCCTGACAGCTGGCACCTGAGGACAGCCACCTGGGGGGAGGGTCTAGTCACGACACTTTGCTAACATTTTCTGGATCACAGCTGGGGCAGGAGTGGAAGATTAGGTAGCAAACAGCTCTCCTGGGGGATTTGGATCCTAGATGTTGTACCCTAGGCTTTGAACTTGAGACAGGGAGATAGGAGCCTTTGGGACACAGAAATTGGAGTTCTCAGGGTGCCTTCAGCACCAACATCTGCCACCAGTTGGTCTGCTCCTTCGCAAGCTTAGCCAACATTTGCTCAGCCAGACTTGGATGCTGGGACCTGTGTTCTACACCAGCTCTGAAGCCAGTTTCTTCCAGTGCTCCTGTGGCTACCTAAAGTGGCTGTCTTTCCTGTGTGACTATGGCCTGATGTTCATACCTGGCCAAGCTGCCTCACTTTCCCACCTACTTTTTTGATGCTCATGTAGTGGGCTGTGTCTCCCTGAAGATCGTGTATCATTTTCTGTCCTCCTAAATTACCATTTATGCAATAGGTCAGTGCTAAGTAAACATTTGGAAGTAAAGGTTGAGTCTTGTGTTTTTGTGCTCTTGAGCAAATGAGCTAAATGCCTGATGCAAGGTGGTGGGGAGATGGAGCCTGTTTACCTCTAGCGCAGCAGGGATGTGTTGGAAAGCTGTGGCGCTGACCGTAAGGACCTGTGGACTTCCTGAATGCACTAAAGTGTCCCAGAAGTCAAAGCAGGTCCATTTGGAGGGTAGATGTAATCTGGCCTGTGCATACTGGCCTGGGAATGTTTACACATCAGTGATCAGACACCATCATACACACCAGCCAGAAATCCCGGGATGTTTTTTAGCAGTGTGTAAAGGTACACACATTGTTCCTGGCTATGCGGGAACTCCTCTTTACAGCAGGTGGTGGAGAGCTGTGATTTTCCTCCTCATTGTTCTGTGAACTGTAGTCCAGTAATGTGTAACTCTGCCACGTCAAAGACTTGGAAGCAAGCCCGCAGAAAGTTCTTTCCTCGTCTTCATCATTCAGTTGTATTGAACCCATTTCAACATACATTTGTGGTGAACCCACTGTCCCTGAGCCACGTTTTGAGGAGTGTAGTTGTAAGAAAGTCTTCCCTCCCAGTTGGAGACCCTCACATCAGAGATACCGTAGCACCGTCCCCTCTCCAGTCCCCTCCCCACAAACACACAGATTGCCCTCCTCCTGTTTTATCTTTCCCAAGTATATAAATGCCAGATTCCCCCTCCTCCTTCTCCTCCTCCTCCTCGTCTACCCCCCTCCTCCTTTCTTCTTCTTAGAGGATGAAGGGAAAATCAGATAATTCAATATTATGCACTACTTTCACAAGACTATCCTCATCTAGAATAGCCTGAGTTTTCTAGGACCAATAGAAGAAATCACAAAATGCCTATTAGTCAAATTTTGATGGTTTTGCTTTCTTACAGAATTCCAGTACCCCCACTATCCACCATGTGACACAACTGCCAAGGGGCTGTGTAATCAGTGCAGGTGTGGTGTCCTCATTCCCCTTACGATCCATGGAAGGATCCAAAGAAAGACAAGGAATCCTAACTTGTACTAGTCCTCCATTGATAGTACCTAGTAAACTGATTTCTTCCATTTGGAAATTCTCTGCCAGTGGATAGTCATTTTTTCCAGGTCACAAATTCAGTACCGCTCTCCAAACAATGATCATTCTGTTTGTGCAGTGGTCTCACAGGATTTCTGTATAAAATGACTCTGACATGGAGGTTTTTGGGGGGAAGGTCCATCCCTCTAAGCTCTTTGCAAGGGTCCCCGATCTTGGCCCTTTAAGTCTCATACTCTCCTGCATCAAGTGTGGAACACATTTCCATGTTCTTTTTGCTGTCACTCGTCTTCGTTTATCTCATAGGCGAATCATGGAAAGACCTCTTCGTTAAGTGCCATTTTTCTTTGGTCACTCCTTGCCTGGAAGTTCTCTTTTATTTTTAACTCATATCTGAACTTCCTAGCCTGGCCCCAGTGCTAGTCCATCCTGCTTTTTCCTTCACAGAATTTCCACCACTAGGTTACTTCCTCCCACCTCAGTGCAGTGCGCTCCTCTCAGCCCTCTCCTTCATCAGTGACATGGGTTTACAGACTCCACCTGAGCTTTGGAGGCATCCTCTCCTGGCCAGATCCTACAGGGGAGAATTGAGTCTGAGGCTAGGTGGGTCACCCCTTATGCAGGCCTGTCTGCAGTGATGTAAGCACGCAGGACCAGGCTGGAAGGAAGGCACCAGGATGCATCGGATGCTAGGATGACATGAGAGCCAGCCATGTGGCAAGACAGTTGATATAAGTGGTTATCAGGAGAAGAAAGGCTGGAGGGGACTCCTTCCTGCTGTTACAGGGGTGGACTGCTTCTGGGATTTCCCACCTATAGGTGTGGGGGTTCCTGGCAAGAGGGAGCCTTACTCGTGAGGCAGCCAGGCCCCAACTGGGAAATTGAGGCTGGATTCAGGCAGGACCCGCCTAGAAGTCCGTTGCAATTGCAGTCTTCTCCCCTGTGCAGGCAGCTCTGGCCCAGCCTCGTCTGAAGTGGGACACCGTACCGCCTTGCTCCTGTCATAGCACATCCTACCCCAGTCCTGACTCCCTCTCCCTGGGCAGACACCAGTGTAGTTCTGTGCACAGGACAAAACACCAGGTTACATGCTGGTGTCTAAAGGTGCCCATCTCTAGGTGGTAGGCTTCGAAGAGTATTTGTTTTCTTGTCAACTGTGGGTTTATGCATTACCTCTTTTTTAATTGTTTTTGTTGTTATCATGAGCCTCTTTTATTTCTGTAATGAGTGAAAAATAAAGCTATTCTCCATTGGGAGAAACTTACTAAGATTGCCTGCCTACCAGTGTGGAAGACCCTGCTGGGCTTGGACTGAGGCCTTGATGAATAGAATGCTGTCCTTGCTTCTGGGTGATCCTTACACTAAAGAGGAGGAGAGAGAGGGCAACAAAACCAGCATCCTGTGGTCACAGATGAGGAAGCTGCCTCCACTCATGGAGGTGCTAGCTCAGCCACTAGGGTTGTGAAAGGGAACCAGGAGTTGTGAGAATGATGAGGACATGTTCTGTGTCACAGTCCCATCGAGACAGAGCTGGAGGCCATCGCCTGGAGCATGGGGAGAGGGAACTTTAGGAGAAGCCCTGAGCTGGCTGCCATTTCTCTGTCATCACTCCTGACTCCCTGAGGAGCTCCCTGGGGCTCAAACCTGCGGATGTCTGTCCTGTTCTGAACTCTGGTAGCAGAGCTTAGAGGAGCTGGGATCCAGTGCTCAGCCACTCTGGTTTCTGATGACACAGCCCCTCTTTCCCTGGCCTCCTGGCCAGCTGCCCACCTGAGCCGTGCATGGGAGATCAGATTCCAGCTGTCCTATGGGAGCAGTAACATCTTCCTTCCTCTCAATCTCCAGAAATGTCTTTCCTCCAGGACCCAAGTCTCTTCAGCATGGGAATGTGGTCCATTGGTGCAGGAGCCCTGGGGGCAGCTGCCCTGGCATTGGTCCTGGCCAACACAGACATGTTTCTGTCCAAGCCCCAGAAAGCCGCGCTGGAATACCTGGAAGATATAAACCTGAAAACACTGGAGAAGGGTAAGGAGTGACCTCACCGGTCTCAGTACTTTTCCAAGGTGCTATGATGTAGTCTTACTTTTTTTTTTTTCTCCTACAATAGTTCTTTTTTCTTAAAAATGCAATATAGCAAAATTAGGGAAATTTTAATAACATTTTTTAAATAACCAGTAGTTCCATTACCTCAACACAGTTATCATTCTTATTTTGGCATATTCCTTTCCATGTGTTGTTGTTGTTGTTAGGTGCTGTCGAGTCGGTATCCGACTCATAGCGACCCTCTGTACAACAGGGGAAACACTATTGTCAGTGCTTCTCTGCTGTTCATAGGGTTTTCAATGGCAGATTGATTTTTGGGAGGGGGTTGCCAGGTCCTTCTCCCAAGCCTACAGTACCTGGTGTTCCCAGGCAGTCTCCCATCCAGGTACTAACCAGGCCTGACCCTGCTTAGCTTCTGACATCTGACGGGATCCGATGCCACAGGGCTCCCGCTGCAGGCTTTCCATGTGTACGTACTGTTATATAAATGTGATCTTGGTGTAAGTTGCTGTTTTATCTTTTCCTTATCAAAATCATTTTTCACTATTATTGTCTCTCTAATGAGAAATTGCTCTGTAATATTTAGTAATATTATACCATCACCTAGTGAACCACAGAATTCCAGGCTTGTACGATCTTCAAAAAAAAAAAAAGTCTTGGAATCAGGTAACTCCAAGAAACACTGTTTATCTAACTGCATGCTTCTGATGCTTAGCATAGGGTCTGGTTCACGTTAAGGATGTGCTTATTGAAATGAGGGTTCTTGAGTGCTGCTGATATGACATGATGGGTACCCCCTCTGTGATGAAGCCGCAGCAGAGGGGAAGCCTCTCAAGGTCACACTTTATTTTTGTTTTTTATTTTATTGTTTGAGGTGGGGCTTGTAGGGGAGGAGTTTTGAACCTAGGGACTTGTGTATACTTTGCATGCACTTTAACACTGAGCTGCACTCCCAGCCCCTTTTCTTTTCTTTTCTTCTTCTTTTTTTTTTTTTTTGGACGTACTAGGGAGCTGAACCCAGGACCTTTAGCATTCTATCACTGAGATGCACCCCTAACCCCTTTTTTATTATTTATCTTGAGACAAGATCTTGCTCAGTTACACAGGCTACCTCTAGCCTCAAATTTGCAATCCTCTTGCCTCCAGCTCCTGAGTTACTAGGATTACAGGTGTGCACCACCACAGCCAGCCCCTTTTCTATTTTTCATCTTCAGACATGATCTCATTAAGTTAAGCAGGATGCCTCTGTCCTCAAGCATGATACACCCAGCTTCAAGGTCACCCAGCCTCCAGGCCACACTTTTTTTTTCTTTTTTTTTTTTTTAGTTAGGATCTATGTATGGCCTGGCACTCACTGCATGGGCCAGGCCAGCTTTGAAGGTGGGTCCTGCTTCAGCCTCCGTCATGCTGGGATTATAGGCATGTGCCACCACACCCAGCTCTCAAGGTCCCACTTTAAACATACCTGTCTGTCTGCTTCACATCAGGGACCCACTTGAAGTCCATTGTGGGTCACTGAGAATTGCACACTGGACTGTGACTGCTCTGTCCCTTGCTGTGTGAGCTCCGTGTTAGAGATGAAGCTCAGTCCTCCCCAGATGTGGCAGGAGAGTTTGACTGTTGATACTGGGGTTCACTGACTAAATGATCGCCCTGTTAGCACCCCAGGGGGAAGCCACTGTGATGTGTTTGGTAAGCGAGGCAGGAGTGTGATTATGCAGATTCACAATAGGTCACATTAGGAAGGTGCAGAGAGAAGCCTGTCATGGGGTTCATCCCAGGGTTACCCAATGTCATGTGATTACAGCCTCCTCCTCTTCCCCTTTTCTTTTTTGTTCACATAACATCCCACAGGGATATGGCTGCCTCTGGAAAACGCTAAAATAATAAGGCCTTTTACTTACTCAGCCATTGTTAACTCTCTCTGACCACACACAGCAGTGAGCACTTTTATCCCTTTGGCTACCATCAGAACACCTATGTGAAAAAATGAGTGTGTATGAATTTGACAGAAAATCAAGAAAGTGGCGGAAGAAGGTATTTGACAAACATATTATGAATTCCAGTTATTTTGCTAATCATATTCTCATTTTGTTCATTGTAACAAAGAGTTTCTGGGAATAAAATATTTATGGTGATATATTTTGGAATGAAATTGGTAGCCAAAGGGTTAAATTCACCTTTTAATGTTCCTTGCAGCCCACAGTGGAGGAGCAACTGGGTATCTGCATTTTGCAAGTGATGTAGCTGAGATCCAAAGAGGAAAACTCATTTTCCTAGGATCACACAGCTAGATCTAAAGTCAGTCTGCTCTCAGAGGTGGGCCTCTCCTGCAGCACTGTCCTACCCCGAGTATTATCTCCTTGGATATTTTCCCCCATACTCTATTCATAATATTGCATTAGCATATCTGGGTTAAATTTTTACATCATTGTTGATTTAATTCCTTTGAAAATGTTTTTACCAGTGGGGCTTTTTTGGTATTTTATTTGGGGGAGTTTTTGTTTAAAGTACAAGACTTTTTAGTTTTGGCCCTGTTTCTGCCCTATAGGGTTATTATAGCATCCGATGAAGGGAATTGCCATTTTGCCAGAAATACTGCAGTTGGGAATGTTCAAGCTTAAAAATCGATTTTTATGCGGGAATGACTTTTGAGTATCCAGTAGGATCCATAAGCTATCCTAGCTTTCCTCAGGAGATAGGTGTCCCTGTCTGTGTTTGCCTTTCCCACGAGTGAAGAGCCTGGCCTTGTCCTCTCTGAAGCCTGGTTTCTGACTGTGGCTTGGTTCTATGTAGTTCAGGAGCTGCTTAGGGGTTGGAGATGGGCTGAGAGGAGCTGTTGAGTTTTGATTTCTTCTTTCCCAGAACCAAGGACATTCAAAGCAAAGGAGCTATGGGAAAAGAATGGAGCCGTGATTATGGCTGTGCGAAGGCCAGGCTGTTTCCTCTGTCGAGAGGTAAGTGCTTTTGAGGATCTGTTTAGAGAAAAGGATCCTGACAAGTGGAGACCAGAGCATTTCCAACCGGGACCAAGGGCCTGTAAGTGTACATCAGCCTTTTGTCATTACTGGGCTGTTGTCTATTGTTTGCTCTATGTATTTGTTTTGACATAGGTTCTGTTCCTGCTTCTTTTTTTTTTTTTTTTTTTTTTGTGCAGTACTGGGCGTTGAACCCAGGGCCTTGCGCTTACATGCTTTGCAAGTGTGGACCACTGAGCTGCACCGGCAGTCCACTTTTTTTAAAATTTTTTGAGACAGGGTCTCGCTAAATTATGCAGGCTGGCTCTGGTCTCGAACTTGCGATCCTCCTGCCCCTGCCTCCCAAGTTGCTGGGATTATAAGCACCACTGTGCCCAGCCCCTGTTCCTGTTTTTTTAACAACTCACCATCTTCTACAATTCTCACTTCTGTCTGTACTTCTAAATCTTTCACCCAGTGGTGTAGCCACAGCATCCTGGACTCCATTCCCATTCAATCCAGGGCAGCAGCATGGTCCAAGTCTGTGCTCCTGGTGGTCAGCACAAATGCACACTTATTGGACTGGGGATTCTGGAGCACTGCTGATCTGGCCTGGTCAGCCCTGTCCATGACAAAGCTGTATCAAGGGGAAGCTCCTCCAGGTCTCCCTAAGACACCTGGCTGTCTGCCTCTCAGCAAGGACTTACCTGGACAGCTGAGAGCTGCACACTATGTCCCAGTAGCTCTCAGGTCTCCCTGAGGCCTCACCAGGGTTCATAGCTGGGTAGGGTTGCAGTCATGCTGATGCTGTGGGCAGAGTTAGGCAGGAGGGCTTGGGAAACCCTGGGGCTCAGTGACAGGGTGGCTCCACGTTGGCCCCTCGGGGGGTAGCTGTTATCCTCTGTTCAGTGAGGAAGCATATCTAGGGAAGGCACAGTGGTGATTGTTGAGTCACAAAATGCTGGTGTCAGAGGGACCACTGGGCCCAGAGGTGTGACTTTATAAATGGATAAACAAGGGCCAGAGTGGTTTGGAGGCCTGCCCAGTTGGTAGTAGAAACCCCAAGTTCTGAGATTGCTGCTTTCTCTGGGCTCCTGCCCACAAGACAATCTGGCCTCCCTAGCCTCAGCCCTGCCCTGCCCTGGTTATCTGTCTCATTCACCTGGCGGCTTGCTCCAGCCCCAGGAGATGCCCTGAGCCTCCCTGGTCTCTCCTGCCATGTGGCTGGGCTGGCAGAATCTACTCACTTGCTGACCACATCCACAGGATGCCCTGTGGCCCTTACTGGCAGGCCCTTTTCTGCCTCTTATCTCACTGGCTCCTCACCTTATCTCTGAGGAATATGGTCTGTTCTGCTGTTCTCATTTTACAGAGGAATGGATGGTAGTGCAGAGGTTGTAACAAAGCCACACTGTCTGGAGACCTGTCTTAATTTCCTATTGGTGATGAAACAAATTGTCACCAAATCAGTGGCTTTAAACAGCATAGTTAATCTCACAGTGCTGGAGGCCTTTCCTGGCATCTAGAGGCTGCCAGTATTCTTTAGCTTTTAGCACCTTCCTCTATTTTAAAAGTCAGCAATAGCTGGTCAAGTTGTTCTCAGCTTATACCCCTATATCACTTGACTTTTCTGCTTCCCTCTTCCACATCTACCTGCAGCCATAGCCCTGTGGCATCCGATCCCGTCAGATCATGGAAGCTAAGCAGGGTCAGGCCTGGTTAGTACCTGGATGGGAGACCGCCTGGGAACACCAGAAGCTGTAGGCTTGGGAGAAGGACCTGGCAACCCCCTCCCAAAAAATCAATCTGCCATTGAAAACCCTATGCACAGCAGAGAAGCACTGACAATAGTGTTTCCCCTGTTGTACCGAGGGTCGCTATGAGTCGGATACCGACTCGATGGCACCTAACAACAACTTCCACATCTAATGGCTCCAGTGATTACATTGGACTCACCCTGATAACCTAGGATCATGCTTTTACTTTAAAGTCAGTTTATTAGCAACATAAATTTCATCTCAGTCTTAATTCCCCCATGTCATGTAACATAGCATATTCATAGTCCCAGGCATTAGGACTTAGTCATCTTTAGAGGGTCATTGTTCTGCCTACCACTGAAGTAGAATTTTAACTTGGGGCTTTTAATTTCAAATCTGTGATGCCTCCAAACACCAACATGGAAGCCTGTTTTGACTTGATCTGTTGAGGCCAGTGAAACCTAGAAGGTTCCAAGAACAACAGCTTTTCCTAATTGCAACCTGTTTTCCTCCGGGGCGGGTCCATGCCCTGGCAGAGCATTCTATGGAAACATAGTATCTGAAAAGATGGGTGGATGGCATTCTGAGTTATTTGGAGAGGCCTGGAAAAGAGATGTGTGACTCAGTTTGCTCTTCATCTCTTTGTACAGTGACAAGTCCAGAGTAAAAGACCCAGGGAAAGCAGAGAAACTTTTCATCTCCAATAGGCGATCTTTAACCATATCAAACACTATACTCCCTCCTCTCTGCTCTCGGACAAAATTTGCCACTCGACCAAAGCTCTGGATAAATGTATTATAACCAATTCTGCTTCACTAGCTATCCTTTTTTCCTTGTTCTGGAAAATAAGTGAAAAACAAATGTAGTTGCCACCATACAGTAGTATATTTGTATCAAAAGCAAGTAGGCTGTATTTAAAATGATTTCCTACTGATTCTTTAATTCTAACACCTAATGTGAAACAGGAATTTGTTCTTAAGATCAAAGCTTTACTACAATTCATGCAGTGGTGCTTATTTATCTAGCATACAGTTCCTGAGGGTCAAGGATATCTCTATCGCTCAGCTCAGCCACATTGTTCCCATTCTCCCCCTTGAGATCTTTCCACCTGGTATTTAGTACCTTTTCTGTATTTAGCAGTGTGCTAGGCACTGAGCAGTCCAAGAAGAAATGGGTGAGATCCTGTCTAACTATAAGACATACTTGGAAATCTCAGTGAAAACACTTACTTTAGTGATAGCATGCAGACTTAGCACAAAAAAGTAACCAAAGAAGAAAGATAGAACATGTACAAAAAACAGAGTTCAGACTATGTTGGATAGGTCAGGGAGATCTTTTTAGAACAGGGATACCTTTCCAGCAAGTTGGGTTTAAGCTAAAGAGAAGAGGAAGGTGACAGCAGGAAGGGGAAGCCCACTGAACAAAAGTGTGGGGGCCACAGTCACATGGCCTGTGTGTCCTATGCCTGATGGGCCCTTGGGTCTGGCCCAGGAGAGGGCTAGGAGATGAGGTAGGAGAGAAGAGCTGTGGTCGGGCGTGGAAGACATGCTCAGGTGCAGCCTCAGTTATGGCTGCTCCTGGGCTGTGGTTGGAATAGCTGCTATAGGCGCTAGTTCTCCTTTCCACCATGGAGAAGACAAGAAGCCTGGGATGAGGCCGCCACCTGGCCTCCTATCCTGAGACCTGGTGCCCAGCTGGGACAGGTGCGTGCTGGGTTCCACAGGCCTGAATTGTCTCTGGCATTTGTCGCCTCTTTCCTCAGTGTTCATTGCCAGGCATTCTCTGCTCCTATGGGGAAGAGAGGTGGTCGGTTGGCTGCAGAACCGAAGGAGCTTGTGCCCCTGATGTTCCCTGTTTTCCACAGGAGGCTGCAGACCTGTCCTCCCTGAAACCAAAGTTGGATGAGATGGGCATCCCCCTCTATGCTGTGGTGAAGGAGCAGGTCAGGACTGAAGTGGAGGACTTTCAGCCTTACTTCAAAGGAGAGGTCTTCCTGGATGAAAAGGTGCTTGTGCTGTGAGCTTGTGGGACATGAGCTGGTGGGGCTCAGCTGTGGAGTGTTCGGTGGCCCAGGGTGGGTCTGGGTGGGAGCTGGAGGCTCACCTCCTTTCACCTGCCCTGAACTTGCAGGGGAGCCTGCAGTCCTCTGAGTGAAGCACAGTCTGACACTTGAAGCTGGCTTCCCGGTTATTAACTAAAGCCCCTCCCTGCAATATGGCTCAGGAGGATGGGAAACAAGTGAAACCCTATTAGGCTCCCTCCCCTGCAAATTCCTATCCCTTAATTCATTGCAGCTGTCTGTCTTTCTCTTCTGCTCTCCCCTCTGCAGAATGTAGGACTGTTGCAGGTCTAAGACTACTAGGAAGTTAAGAGTCAGAGTTGTTGCTCCAGGTTGGGGCTGGCTTGAGACCAGAAGCTGAACCTACAGGTGGGGGTGTAGTTTAGTGGTAGAGCACTTACCCAGCATGTACACAGTCCTAGGATCAAGCCTTCCGCTAGGAAAAGGAAAGAATTTAAAAAATGTTTTAAAGGCAAAGCTGTGAGGGTTCTCTGTTTCCCCAGGCAGTTGGTGTGGAGTGTGGTCCTGGGTAGGGGACATGAAGCAGCAGGCTTTGGGTCCTTGGCTGAGAACAAAAGCCTCATAGGGAATCTCTTCCTCCCAGGCAGGGCAAGCATTCAGGCTACTCATATGGGATCTTCCTCACTCCACAGAAAAAATTCTACGGTCCCCAAAAGCGTAAGATGATGTTTATGGGATTCATCCGTCTGGGTGTGTGGTACAACTTCTTCCGAGCCTGGAACGGAGGCTTCTCTGGAAACCTGGAGGGCGAAGGCTTCATCCTTGGGGGAGTGTTTGTGATGGGATCAGGAAAGCAGGTAAGTTCTCAGTGTATACTGTGGGCCTCTAGGCATCTCTGTCTCTGCGAGGCCCTGCTCAGGAGCCAAGAAGGGGTGACTTTCCATATTTGGGGTCTGGTAACCTTTGTTCCAGAAAGCCAAGGAGAGTGAGAAACCAGGAAGGGCAGTTGTCACTGATCACACATCTGCTATCTGCTGGCACCCACTCTTCACTCCCCGCTCAGTTTTGACAGTCACACCATGAGACAGTCTGCTCATGCCTCAGACAACAAACTTGAGACTAAGGGTGGGTGAGGGACATTACCAACAAGCCCAGCCCAGCATGGCACTGTGGGGGCCTGAGCCCAGGTTTTCTGACTTCTAGTTCTCTTTTCTGTGCTCAATCAGAAGCATCACTTTTCTTCTGTTTATAAATTTCCTCCATTGGCTTGTTCCCAGGCCATTAAGAATGGATGGTGAAGGACAGAGAAGAAAAAAGAAGGAATAAAAACTAGCCCAAGGAAGGGAAAGGGCAAGGAGGCGTGGGGAGACCATGCTTTCCCCATGGGGGTCTTGGTGTTAGGGCTGTGCCTGGACAGGCTGTTGTAGGTCTTGGTTTTGAGGATCCAAGTCAGCTTGGGTCCCCAGAAGAAGGGCATGGGAAAGAGAGATGAGGCCTCCGTGGGCCCAAAAGGCAGGAGGATGGGTCTCCCATGTCAGACTGTGGGCTCTAGTAAATCTTTGCCCTGGAGGGCAGCAGCAGAGGAGGACATTGGACAGAGGCCAAGGGTGAAGCATAGGAGAAGAACCTGGAGGCTTGGGGCCTGACTTCTAGGCTAGTCTACCAGTCTTGGGGTATGAGTTACTTTTGATGCACACAACCCAGGGAGGAAAGGCTTATTGTGCCTCACAGTTTCAGAGGGTTTCAGTCCACAGTGGAGGGTGAAACATGGCTGAGGACCTTAGTTCTTGGCAGCAGGAGTGTGTGGCTCTTCACATCATGGCAGGCCAGCAAGCAGAGCGAGCCAGCCAGAACCAAGGCCAAGTATTGCCTTTGAAGGCCTGCCCCCAGTGACCTGCTTCCGCCAGCCAGGCCCCATCTCCGGAAGATTGCACAGCCTCCCAGAACAGAGTCCTCACCTGGGGACCAAGTGTTCAAACACGAGCCTGTGGGGGACATTTCAGATTCAAATCTTGACACTTGGGCATGGCATTAACATGTGTAGAAAGTGTTTTCTTTCTGTAGAAAGACAAGGTCAGCTTGCCTTAGTGATAATCGCATACTTTTCCCAATATGGGAAAAGTGGAAGTGGGAATAGAAATTTTTTATTTTTAAGCTTTATTTCTAATGTTTTCCTTTAATATTTCAATAACTTGTCTGTATTAGAATTTAGCATTATATGGTGTCTGATTTAACATGAACCTGTTTGCTACTTTTCTTAAAATGTCTTGTTGTTAGGTGCATGGCTGATTATTTCAGGATTGCTTCAGGAGTGAATTGCCACATCCTTCTCCCATTTCTGTGGTGCTGGGGTTCTAACCTAGGCCCTCAGACAGTACAGAGCAGCACTCTACCAACCAAGTTAAACCCCAGCCTGAAATGTCTTCTTGTTTTTGTTAGGTGCCGTCAAGTCAGTTTCCAACTCATGACGATGCCATGTATAAAAGATGAAACACTGTTGTCAGTGCTTTTCTGCTATTCATAGGGTTTTCAATTGTTGTTGTTGTTAGGTACCGTCGAGTTGAGT
>VMDO01021635.1:0-35062 GCA_007922755.1 Pedetes capensis | reverse complement strand
CCCATTTTTTACTTTTTGAGACAGGGTCTTGCTAAGTTATGCAGATTGCCTCTGGTCTCAAACTTGAGATCCTCTTGCCTCTGCCTCCTGAGTTGCTGGGATTACAGGTGTGCACCACTGTACCCAGCTCTCCTAAGAATATTTTTACAGGGCCTCTCAACCTGTGGGACCAACTAGGACTACTTTTCCAATTGTAATAAAGTTAAATTTCCTCTCCCTGGCCATTCCTGTTTTAATTTCTCAAAAGTCTTATCCCTGAGAACACTTCTCCTTATGGTACCCTAGAAGCATATCTTAGGCTCTCTTTTCTAGGAAAACAGAAGTAAGGCTTTTCATTCTACGGAGTCCTCGAAAGCTCATGTTAATATGTACATATGTGGTTAGACTGCTCTCTACCAGCTGGCACTGAGCGTCATGCCTCTGTTAGTACATAGAATATGGATAATTCCTGGCACACTGTGGCAGAATTATTGCTAAACTTCATGAGGAGTACAGTGGTAAAAAGAAATATCACTAGAGGTTAATTCACTAATGGGTACAGCATACCAGACCTTTGAGAAGTATGAGCAAAGGGTATTTATAAGAATGTTGACATTTGATGGTTGTTACAGGGGACAATGAATAACACTGGAGAAAGAGAAGCAAACTGTGATTAATCACCAATAATGGATGTGCAAAAGGCAGAGGGCCTCCTTATTAGCATTTAAAACATTTTTCATCTCAGCTGAAAAGTACTAAACACTGTAGATTAAATGCAGTACTTAACTAGAAGAAAAGAAAAGCTCTAAAAAAAGTTAACTTTTTATTAATTTAAATTTGCTGTGTCAATGTCAGAAGACTGATAGGGAAGAACCATAAACTTGAGATATGCAATGAGGATCTCTGAATTAAAGAACTTGAGAAACTTGAATCACAGAACCTCTTGCATGCTCTGTGTCTATAAAAATGGATGGAAATGGAGAACATTATTTTAAGTGAATTAACCCAGACCCAAAAAAAGAAATACCATCTGTTCTCACTCATATGTGAATGCTAAATCTAACTTAAAGGGAAAAAATTATATATATATTTATATATATAAATGAACAGTCATATCTAAGAATGGAAAATACAAGTAGACCCAAAAGGAAGCAGGAAAGAAATCTGTGAGTGGTAGCAAAGGTTGGAGAAGGGGGAAAGTGAAGGGAAAACAATTAGAGGGGTATAAAAGGAGAGGAAAAACATGAAATGCAGGATGAAGCCATATGAATACATGAAAAAAGGAAGGAAAAAATCAATGAGAATATAACTCATGATTACATACAATTCTCATTACATTTGAATTAAAATTCCTACCTTTTTCTTTTCTTCTTTAGAAGATACTGTTCTGTAAAATATGTTTGTTTTTGTTGTTAGGTTCTGTTGAGTTGGGGGCAATTCATAGTGACCCTATGAACAACAGAATGAAACACTCCCTGGTTTTGTGCCAAACACATGATCCTTTTTATGTTTAATCCCATTGTTGCCACCACTGTGTCAATCCATCTAGTTGAGCATCTTCCTTTTTTTTTTTTTTTTAATTGACTTGCCAATCTTGCAAACATGGTGTTCTTCTGCAAGGATTGTTCCCTCCTGAAAATATGTCGAAAATATGTAAGACTCAGTCTAGCTATCCTTGTTTCTAAGGAGCACTCTGGTTGCACTTCTTCTAGGACAGATCTATTGGTTCTTTTGACAGTCCATAGTATACTCAATATTCGTCTCTAGCACCATAAATCAAAAGCATCAGTTCTTTTCTTGTTTCCCTTATTCAAAATCCAGCTTTTATAACAATATGATGTGACTGAAAATACCATGGCAATTAAATATGTAAGATGATGAATATGTAACCAAAACTGATTTGATAGTTGTAGAATGGATATAGCAAAGGACATATTACTCTGTAACCCACTAACATTTATAAATAAAAGAAAAAAGAGAAAAAAATATAAACAAAGAAAAAAATGTCCATTCCTTTCAGTTGAAAGCTAACTCGGTGGAAAAAATTTAAAGATCTCTACCCTTTGAAATAATATAAACACTCATCAGGGTCAATCTCCAACATTTTTCCTAGCCACAAAATCATTAAATAGTTTATTTTGTCCTACTACCTAAGAGATTTTAAAAAAGAGTATTCTGCTTAGGAGAGAGAAGCCTTAAAAATGTATCTGACAATGGATATTAGGTTCACTGATCAAGAATGGTGTATGAAATTCAGTTTAGTAGGAGTCTGGGTCCTGGGTGTCATGTGTCACAATTGCATTTGGATTCAGGATTTGGAACTTTGTAAAGGACCAGGAAGTGAGGGTAGAACAAAGGAGGACACAGTCACACAGATATTTAGGTTCTCAAAACCTTGGATATAGTGAAAACTTAAACTAATTGAAGTAGAAATCCCAGAATTTCAATGGAAGCCATTGAAAGAAACATAAGAAAAAGCTCAGGACATGTGCAGCAGCACAGCTCAGAAGGCTAAAAAAATGTACAAGTCATTTGTTATCTGTGTCACTTTTGCCCAAGTGACAATAAATGTGCTAGTGAGCGGGATACTCATACATCCAATAAGCTTGGTGGAGTCCTTCTTTTGAAGGCCAAGATTAACATGGTGTATCAGAACTGGATTTCCCATTAGCAAAGAAGAGAATAGGATCCACCCCATACCATTCATACATTGACCTTTAACCATCAGAAAAGAATGGAGACAAGTACTTGATAAGTACTTGATCAATTGACAGCCAGGGGTTAGTCTTCTAATCAGTGTTATTAGATCCCTAGGGATACCATATTCTAGTAGCCATCTTAGAAATTCTGAGTATAAGCCAAGCTGCTGGCTGTCAGCTGGTCATTGTCAGTTAATAAAATAATTGTCCCCTAGACTGGGCTGAGGTTTAGCTGAATTGGTAGAGTGTTGCTCCCACACTCTCTGAGGACTGGGGTGTGATCCCCAGCACCACAAAACCAGGAGAAAGTTGTGGTAATCCACTCTCAAAGCAATCCTGAAACAATCAGCCATTGAAAACCCTATTAGGATCCCTATGAGTCAGAACAGGTGCTGTAGGCTTGGGAGACAGACCAGGCAACCCACTAACAAAAATCAATCTGCCATTGAAAACCCTATGAACAGCAGAGAAGCACTGACAATAGTGTTTCACCTGTTGTACATAGGGTTGCTATGAGTCAGAAACCAACTCAACGGCACCTAACAGAAACAACATGAGTCAGAACTGACTCTGTGGTACCTAACAACAACAAAGTATATGATAGATGGACAACAGCAAAGGAATTTATCAGTCTTTACAACCAAAACAAATCAAGGCTTATGAGTTCTAAAATAAACCAGGAAGATAAAGACAGGGGGAGCAGTAAAAAGTCACAATATCTTGTCTATTTGATAGACCTAAGCATCTTTTTAATTCCTGGTAATGCTGGATGGGGGTTTAGCTCAGTTGGTAAAATGCTGCTCTGCACTGTTTAAGGACAAAAATTCAAGCACCAGCACTGCAAAAATGGGAAAAGGATGTGGCAATCCACTCCCAAAGCAATCCAGAAACAATGAGCCATTGAAAACCATATGAAGATTGCTATGATACAGACCAAACTGGATGGTACTTCACAACAACAACAACAACAACAACAACAGATAACACTATCAGATAAACAGTTTGTATCCCTAGGAAGGAGGAACATGCATCATCACAAGCAATGAATAAAAACTGTTGCTTATATGCTTCTTCACAGAGGCTTACAACTATTAATATGAGTAAATATAGTGGAGACAAGAGAAAAATGGTATTTTATGGAATGTTTCCTGCAAAATCTGAATTAGCTTTAACATCCAGGAATTCAGAGTATGACTATGACCCCTACAAGAATGGGCCATTCGGAACATGTAGGAAATTGATTCCTAGACCTAGTCCAATTCACAGTTGATCTAATGGGCCAGAGAACAAATCAACTGTCAAGTTCTCAGTCCAAAATAGTAGACTTAACTAGCACATTGTTTTCTTAGTCTGCAGGATAACGGCTATTTTAATAGGTAAAGAAAAGAAAGAATAATATGTCCTTCTGTTACTTCTTTTCAAGAAATGCAATTTCTTGGTGTGTGGTTACAGAGTTTAGAAATAGTGCATAGCAGCAGGCTGAATGATTCTGTCAGCTCATATGAAATTAAAATCATTAATGTTTCTATCAGTTAGATTGGAGAGTAGTCATTGTAGCAAAAGGGTATTAGGTAGAACTTTCAGAAGACTTGGGCCTTTGTAAAGAATGCTTAGTCTATTGCATGACCTAAGAAAATTTCAGAATAAAATTTTAGAGGAATAAACTGTGCTTCAAGTTAGTTTCATAACAAAACATAATCTGACATTCTTCTAATAGTCTACAAATTCTGGAATCACAATATAAAATTCACAATATCAGGCACCTAAACAAATATTGGGATATGTGCAAAAGAACAGAAAAATATGATCTATGACTAAGAAAAACATTCCCAATAAAAATTCCCAGAAATAATAGAGATAGTGGTTTAATAGGAAATCATTTTAATACAATAGTTATACTTATTATAAATATACTCAAAGATAAAAGGGATGACATGAACATAAAATAGAAAATTCAAACATTTTAAATACATCTAGAAGTGAAAGTGAAAATATCTGAAATGAGATATGAAATTCATAGAACTAATAGCATTCTAGACACTAGAAAAAATAGAGTGGTGACACTGAAGAAATGAAAATAGGAAATGTTCAAAATGAAAGAAAAAATTTAGAATTAGAGTATTGCTAAATTGTGGGAAAAGGTCAAGTATAATAAGTAATTGGCATTTCAGAAGATGTCAAGATAGAAATGAAGGGTTTGAAATGTCGCTCAATGACATCCTATCTAGCATGAATGGTCTCCAGCACCACATGCGTGTTCACACCCACACCCACACAGAAACACACACACAGGAGACTGAGAGGAAAAAAAGGGATAAATAATCCCCTCATATTTTTAAATTATAAGAAAATTATAAACTGCAGATCTAGTAAGCTCAACCAGAGGAAATAAAAAGAAGGCAAAATAAGAATGTCATAATCAATTTCCTTAAAACATTAATAGATAGAATATTAAAAGCAATCAATTAGAAAGAAAAAAGCTATGAAGATAGATAGAAAATAAGAATATCTCAATAGAAACTCTTCATTGGAGAACTTAATTGACCAACACTTATGAGTGCCAAAAAGGAATAAACAAAAATACTGCCCACCTAAAATCTTACCCCTAGAAAATACATTTAAAACTTGAGGCAAATTAAATACTTCTGTAGTTATACAGCAAATGCAGACTTCAAAAATTCACTGCCAGAACTAAATTGCAGGAAATGAGAAGGGTAGTTCTTAAGGCAAAATGCAAAGTATAAAAAATGGAAGGAAGTGTGGCTTTATATCAAAATCATAAAGAAGCCCCAAAGTGGTAGTAGTGAGGAAATTAAAATACTTTTTGTTTTCCTGTATTGACGGGTTGAATCCAGGGCCTTACACATGCCAAGCAAGTGCTCTACTACTGAGCTACACGCCCAAAGTTGCAATGCTCCTATCTCAGTCTCCCTAGTTGATGGTATTACATGTGTGTGTGTGTTGCAGAGCCCAGGTAATATACATTTTTTATTTGAAATCTTGTTGAGTAAAAACTCTTCAAATAACAAAAAACAAATAGAAATTCAAGAAGATAATCTTGAATATATAAAGTATGTAAAAGCAGGGACAGAACTATTTTATCATAAGGTGACTATGTGAGTAGATTTAGAAATGTAGTATATTATTAACAGGAAGATTATGATAAATTACATGTGCAACTGTAAAATCTACACTAGAGTTCAAAAAACTATGATCTGGGATCAAGTTTGGCCCAGTCTCAATTGTAAGAAATGCAGTTTACATTTTAAAAGGAATATTAAATTTAAAATTTAAAAAAGAGACTGGGGCTAGAGTTGGGTCATGGCTTGGTGATATGGTGCTTGCATAGCATATATAAGGCTGTAGGGTCCATTCTCAGTACTGAAAACAAGAAGTTGAAACAGAAGTAGCAAAAGGAAGGTAGACAGGGAGAAGGAGAAGAGGAAAATGAGGAGGAAGAAGAAAATGATCATATAAAGTCTCTTGAAGGATGATAAACATCATTTATGTAATGGACCAGATAGGAGATATGTTAGTATTTGTAGACTGCATATGATCTCTGACCTGTGTTCATTTTTCTGCTTCATGGCATATAGGATCAACTAAAAAGAATAAAGAAATAAAATATATAACTAGTATAATAATAGAGTAAAGGGAATCATCAAGTGAATTTTATAAAAATACTTATGAGTCCCATTCAGTATCCTGCTCCTTCCTGTTGGAGTAATGTGTTGAATGATGATACTGAAATACTTATATATCCTGGTGGATCATAGAAAAAGCTCATGTAAATTCTAAAAAATAAAATCTTGACCTTTATAAAAATAATTAGTTTCCTTTCTTATTTGAAACATTTATAAATGAAATACAATTAAACACAATTTTCTGTCTAAGTATAATCAACATACAAATGTTAGAACATCACTAGAAACTTAAAAGAAAATTAATCTCAACAATTACTAATACTGAATTTTTATTATCTGTCACTCTTCAAAGCACTTTTAATATTTACAGGAACTCATTCTATTTTTATAACTTTATAGTATCGATACTTCTGTTATCACCATTTCTAATGAAAAGGAACCTGAAGCAAAGATAGTCAACATCAATATGAGCAGGTATGTTTGAACAGCTATTTTTTAGTTTTTATTTGAGGTATTTCTCCATAGCACAGCACTTATTTCATTAATAGAAAACAAATATAGGTAATTGGTGACAAAACATTAATTTTCCAAAACTTATGTGAGCAAATTAAAATCATTAAACCATACTCAGCGATTGTTAAATATACATATATGTTACATTATTTTAGTAATTTTTCTATTAATAGGTTGTTTGTTTATAGCAGCATCTGGCAGATTTGGTGACAATCTACTGATTAAAATAGTATTGTACTAAAAGATCTCTCATGAGATGACAGTTTAGGTGTGACAAATCCTAAACATGAGAAAAGTATGTGTTAAGTCTCTACTGATTGTCATTCTTTGGGGAAGTATAGATATAGTGTTAAAAACAAGAAAGGCAAGATTTTTGCTTTCAAGAATCTTAAACAAGTTGAACACAGAGACAGAGGAAAACAAGGTAATTTTAGATATTACATACTACAAGGAGACAAATTAACAAGTTAATTTGGAAAAGATCAACTGATGAGGTTTAGGGGGGGGGGTCATTTTCTTTAAGTGCCACAGCCTCTTTTAAAGATTTAATACTTGACCTGAGACATGAATGTGCTTATATCTGAGTAAAATGCTCAGGAAAAGGAATGATCAGGGGCAAACTGAGAAACAGAGAAAAAGCCAAGGTGGAGAAGACAGAGGGCCTGAGTCACCAAATAGGCAACTCTGGAGGAATGTGCAAATTCTTCAAGAACTCTGTACCTCTACTTCTTTATACACCATGGTTTGGGACACATGTCCATAGAAAGAAAAATCAGTGTCAATAAACCATTTGTATTTATGCATTATTAATTCATACATCTCTTCACAAAGCTGAGGGCCATTTGTTACCTTTTGTGGGGAAATTAGAGATGAAAGCTTTAATTCCTTTGAAATAAGGAGATTGTAATCACTATAAAACCAGGAGCCAAAAGGGCAAATAGCCAGAAATATCTGATTAAGATAATTCACTCAACAAAGATCTACCCCATACATACTCCATGTTATGCTGTTGTTGTTCTTAGGTGCCCTCGAGTCGGTATATGACTCATAGTGACCCTATGTACAACAGGTCAAACACTGTTGTCATGCTTCTTTGTTGTTCATATGGTTTTCAATGGTTGATTGTGTTTTGGGAGTGGATTACCAGGTCCTTCTCCCAAGCCTACAGTACCTGGTGCCAGGTGGTCTCCCATCAAATTACTACACAGGTCCGACCCTGCTTAACTTCTGAGATCTCAAGGGATCCAATGCCACAGTGGTAAGGTTTCAGGCTACTGAGTGACATACAGTATTGGAAACGCTGAACTATGTACCAAGAGTTTCAGACTATAGTGACATGCACAACCTGTCTTTGGTGGTTGGAATCAATGAGTTTTATGAAGTGTCAAATGTTTTTCTTTTCAACTTAAAAAAAAAGTATATGCATAAACTATGGTCATGGAAGAGCTTCTTCAAATGCAAAGGCACATCAATCCTGCATTACATTTTATTTGGATATAATGAAAATCCATAGTTTTATTTCGGATAGGCAAGTGGCTCCAAAACAATAAAACAAAACTCATAAAATGTTGCAACCATCTTAAGCATAGTTAACAGGCATTGGGAAGATACAGAAAAAAGAAAGATGGCAGAAACTAAGAATTCAACCTGTCCTATTAGAATCAAGTAACTATTAATTAGGCAACTTTGTATCCTGATGAATACAATTTGATTCTCACTATAATTCTGAAGTACTGAGTAGATTAGAATTCCTTTGTCTCAAGGAACAAAAATTTCACTCTGGCTAGCTTCATTTTTTAAAAGACAATTAGCTTACTATAGATTTATAATTTTTTTAAAAAGTAGAGAGTAGGAAGGAAGCTAAATAAATATGCACAAAGGACACAAATACACAAAACTCCAAAATATCTAGGAGCACATGGATTATACATTTCAGAAGTTGACTTTGTCCCTACCCAAATGTGCTATTGCAGAAGGTAAAACCAGAATGTGTTGATGAAATCACCTGCCCACCTAAAAAACAGGTAGCAGTAGGTAAGAGAGGAATAAGTTCCAATAAAGAAAAATTTCCACATCCATATAGAAAGAAGCATGATGATTCCCCATATGTAATATAGGATGATTTTTCCAAAAGAAGGAGAAAGAGAAACTATGTAGAAGAGTTAAAATAATGTCCACAATCTGGGTCTTATTGATATGAGTTGAGAGGTACATTAATTTTGGCCAACACAATCAGTTTGTAAACAGTAATTTTCCAGTCTTCACTCTCCTTTCCATTTCACAATGCTCGTAAGGCAAACACCAGCACACAGATCTCAATTTAGCATTTTATGAACCATCTGGGCATGGTGGTAGATGCCTGTAATCCTAGCAAATCCAGAGGCTGAGGCAGGAGTGTGATATGTTCAAGACCAGAGCCAGCCAGTGTAATTTAAGGAGCCCTGTCTCAGGATAAAAATAAATAAATACAAAATGGCCTGGGAGTGTTGCCCAGTTGCAAAATATGTGTAGGCCCTGGGTTAAATCCTCTAGTAACACACACACACACACACACACACACACACACACACACACACACACACAAGAAACAAAGACACACAAACACAAAAACTACACACAAATAAATGTTGTATAGCTGTGTGAAACTTGAGGAATAATTTATGCTTGTCTATATTATTATAAGTATATATATTTATGGATACACTCAAATCTAAATAAGGGAAACATTTTATAGATCAAGTTTTATAGTTGAATATATTTAATTCTGATTCCTCTGTGTTCTTCTGGATGTGTAATTTCCAAGTGAAAGTCTCTACTATATTTTTAGTCTTTTGGTGACCCAAAACTTAAAAAAAACTGAAAACTGAAAACTTATTTTCTCAATGTTTCAGTTTTAAACACAGGCATAGCTGCAAAATTATAGCCTGGACCAGATGTTCAACATATGCTACAGATATAGAGATTATTTTCATCATTATCAATTAAATGCTCTCCTTTTGAATAAAATAGGTGTTGTAAGGAACATGTCAGAAGCTATAAATCCTGAATCTCAGTAATAGGGCAAGGGGAAAATTTATGTTGCAATGGGGTATGCTGTTTTAATTTCAATAAATATTGGGAAGTTTTATTATCATTTGTCAAGTGGTTATATCAAGATCATTAAAGTCAAATCTCAGTTGCTCCAGATAATTTCAGCAGTTTCACTTGGGAATAATAAAGCTTTTATGTCTACCCAACCCTCAAGCTTAGTCATTTTTATGTATGTGTATATAAATACACACATTTGTTGTTGTTGTTAGGTGCCCTCAAGTAGTCTCCAACTCACCATTACCCTCATAGGTTTTTCAATGGCTGATTGTTTGGAATTGCTTCAGGAGTGGATTCTCCCATTTTTGCAGTGCTGGGGATCAAACACAGGACCTCACAGCATTGACAGGGGCACTCAACCAACTAAGCTAAACCCCAGCTAAATACATACATACATGCATATAAATACATTTTCATGAGAAAACTCTTATTTCATAAAATATTCTTGTGAACCATTTCATTTACAACAATACATCAAATAATTTTAACATGAAAATAGTAATGGTAAAAATAATGTTCAGGTGGGTGTGGTGGCACACATTTTTAATTGCAGCAACTCAAGTGACAGAGGCAGGAAGATTGCAGGTTTGAGGCCAGAGGCAGCCTGTGTAACTTAATGAGACAATGTCTCAAAATAAAAAGTAAAAAATGGACTAGAGATATAGCTCAGTGGTAGAGAGCTTGCAGAGTCTGTATGAGGCCCTGGATTCAATCCTCCAGTACTGCAAATAAATAAATAAAGTTTATAACATTATGCAGTTATGTTTAAATATCCCTAAAGGAATCAAGGACAGTGCAGGTCTGGATCAATCTATTATCATTGAAGACATTTGGCTTCATTATCATAAGAGAAATTCTAACATAACTTTTAGTTAAAATATTCACCTGTCAGATATTTTATGTTTTACATGAAATTTTAAAATAAGAAACCATTATTGTGATCAAACTTATTAATATTTGTAACATGTAAAATAGTCATTTCTATAAAAATTGATCATGTACCTCTAAGAACTTTTTCTATAGGAATATCATTAGATGTGACATGGAAAAAACTTATAGTGAGAATTTTTAATGAAATTTACAATTTTTGTCACAGAAAAAATACAAAATCTCAAAAAAAACACTCAATAGTGTTCTTGTTATTGTTGTCAGGTGCCACTGAGACATGTCTGACTCACAGTGACCCTCATCAGGTTGTTAATGGCTGATTGTTTCAGGATTGTTTTGGGAATGGACTGCCACATCCTTCTCCATTTTTTGTGATGCTGGGGATCAAACCGAGGGCCTCAGAGAGTGTAGAGAAAATTTCTACCAACTGAGCTAAACCCCAGCCCTTAGCAGTGTTACTGATAGCTTTTTGGTACTGAAATATTTTGAAGTTAATTTCAAGGGGATATTATATAGAAATACATTTTGGGAGCCTTTACAATATAAAGTGGTAAATTGCAGGAGAATCCCCAGAACAATTGTTGAATTACTGTATGAGTTCAGTTGACGTTCCAGTGAGATAAATATGAAAAGAGTCCTTTACAATAATAAGTAGCAAATGAAGACTGATGGGGTATGCAATATCAGGAAAAGAAAACTCCACTTGTGAAGCTGTAGAAGAAGCAAAGCCACTGGCAAGTCTGTGCAAATGGTGGTATCAGTGAGGACTGTAAATGAATGCAAGTAGGAAGGAGTTATACATTTGAGAAAAGTCTCAGTATATTAACTGGATGTGACAATGAGATATTTAAGTGGAAAAATCCAATGAAAGTTAAACATAGTAGTCTATAACTTGTGAGAATTCTAGAATCAAAAATTTTAGAAATCAAAAAATTTTGAATTGCCAGGTAGAAAAAATATGCTTGTTGAAAATCTATCTAATGTACTGAGATGACATATTTATATGAAAAAGGTCATTCTCTGAGACTATGGACGTAAATAGACTATTGGCATGTATAAGAGATTTAGAAGAAATCTCTGAGAAACAATAAAAATGTCAAAACCCAGATAAAGGATGAACTCTCAAGCATATTTAAGGCATTATCAAAGCAATATACAGAAAGAAATAATATTTAGAATAAAACCAAGGCGGCAAAAATGAAATCCAAATAATACACTACTACCACAAATTAGAAAGGTGAGTTTTTTTAAGAAAACAATGATTAATTCTAATAAACTTTCTGTAGAAAGTGTGTCAGTTAATTTCTCATTACCATTGTCTAAAGGAAACTGCTTAAAGAAGATAGTTGGAATGCATTTACTTGAATAGTAAATGATAGGTGAGGATTAGAGAAAAGTAGATAAGTAGATGCACAGGAATGCATTATTTGATTTTTAAAATTTGAGATAGATGAGTAGGAAATAAATGGATAAAGATGATGGGGAAGAATGGAAGTTAACCACACTTCCACTAAAATAAGGAAACATAAAAATATAGAAGTATGTAAGCTAAAATACATGTTCTGGAGACATAGAACTGAATAATATCTTGTGAAATTAAGAGTGAAGGACACAAATTTTTGATAAAAATGGACAAAATTGTCTCATAAGTAAAAATTTTGAGTAATTACTTAGGAAATTGGCAGGAGTGGCTAACATCCTACAAAAACATTTATAGGCATAAATGATCCAAGTGTGTTTGAAGAACATGAACTGGTATTTCCCTAAATTGTTGGCAGCATTTTTCTATCATAATTCTGACTAATTATTTTAATCAGTTTTTGTGTATTTGAATGATTTCAGTAGAATTATTTTGATATGGTTAGTTTGGGATCTAAAAGATCAGAAAAGCTATGAGTAATTGTAAAAAGATTACATTATAGAATCTTGGATGGATAACAAACTGGATATGAAGATTCTAATATTTAAAGAATAATAAAATGACAAAGAAAAGCAGTCTGTGTTGACCAGAAAGCAGAATATGTAGCATTAAATTTCAGCAAGTGTATAATTCTAAGTTATGACAAAGATGATGTGTACGATAATATAAGAATTACAAAAAAGGAATAGAAGTAAATGATCCTTCCTCTGTAAATGAAGATAGTATTATTGATTTCATAAAATTGTGCTAAAATTGAATACCATAACCCATGTAGAGAGCTGAAACAGTGACTACCATGCAGTATGTGTACAATTAATATTTCATTTTTATGATATATGTACTTTTTTAAGGCCCTTATCACCATCTCTTTGGTAATTGTTAATCTCTCTGGCCTCTACAAAAGTAGCTGTAGGTCAAGTATAGTTAGGTTAGAGGCAATTTATAATATAAAACTGTTCACTCAGTCTCCTGGAAAAGAGAAAATGATGGAGGAGAAATATGCCTCCATAAAATTTATTCCCAGAAAGAGAAGATGGCAAGGTTGTACCTGAGTCAGCAGGAAAACTATTCTGAGAAGTCTGAGAAGAAATCATACAGTCAAAAGAAAGAATAAGTGCATCATCATGTGTAGTCTGTGACTAATGGTAAAAATAAATTGCTATTATATTGAATTACAATACATTATTGAATTTCTTATACAAATTAACACCCAAGTATCAAGTAAGTCCTCAATACATCTACCTATCTATACATTCATCTGTCTATCTTAATCAAGACAGGGGATAATAGAATTATGAAGTGAATGGACAAATTAAAAAATCAATGATTACATGAGAAGAAAACACAGAGAAGGTTCCACTGTCTTTAAGCAGACAGAATAGTTCTAGCCCCATTTTTTCTGTGTTGTGTGTGTGCTGGAACACCTTGAAAAGCAGAGTTATATTTTTCTGCCATGCAAATTAATAAAGTTAATATTAATTAATATAACATTAAATTCAAATAAATATATTTAATTTTTACAATTTTGTTATATGTGCTTTGTACTGAAAATGCAAATATATACACACCCACTTTTTTCTCTTCAATGATTTACTAAATTTTCCACTTAATAATTTTATTCCTAATTTTGATTGAAAGTTTTACTCAATTTTGAATAATTAATTTTAAATCTATTAGCTATATAGAATCGCTGCATATGAGCACAACTAATTCAGCAAGCCTATAGGCATTATTTTCATTTTAAAGCTTATTATGAAATCTTAGTCATTATGACAAAACAGAATAAATGAACTATGAAGACTTTTTAAATGCAAACTATATAGTGCATTTAAACAAATGTCTTTTGTATGCCATAATTTCAAATTTAACACTTTGGAGGATTCAGTATGTGATTAGTCAGAAAGTATATTGATTGCAATACAACCTAATGCAGTTGAGGCATTTTTAATGAAAAATCATCATGAAATATACTGAAAGTCAATAAAACTTGGTAAAAACAATTTATACCACATGATTACTTTCATTAACATACAAAAATTGCATGACAATAGACATCTCAATAAATACATTTCTTTTTTAAAAAATCCATGCTAGTTTTTGAAATTTAAGCGCAAAGACACATAGACACACACATTCAGGAAAATTTAAAAATAAAATGGATTGAAATTCAGTTTATTATCTCTGGTTTTGTATATTCACTATCTTTCAAACGATTCTTTCTTAATCACTTGGCTTCCACACTTATTTATATTGTAAATGTGACTTAGGTATTTGAGACTAATGATAAGTGAAATAATTTAAATAATATTGGAAACATAAAAAATTCGCTACCCTATACAATGGCCCTTAATTCCATGCCATGCATTTCAATAACTGTATTAAGATATGATTCACATCGTATAAAATTAACTCATTTAATGTGTACAAATCAATTATCTAAAATATATCCATAAAGCTGTGTAACCACCACAATCTAAATTTAGGAAGTTTTGTTATCCAAAAAGAAACCCTATCCTCCCATACCATAACTCTCATCACCAATTCCTGCAAGTCAGCTCTATGCAATCTCTTATATACTATGTGACTTTGTAGATTTGCCTTTTACAATATGAGATTTTCATTACTGATTACTTGATTTAACATAACGTTCTCAAGTTTATCCCATGGTATAACATGAGTGAGTACTTCATTCTTTTGATTGCTGAATAATATTCAACTTTACTGATCCACAACATATTATTTATCTGTTTGAACATAGATAGACATTTAAGTTATTTCCATTTTCTGACTTACAAGTAATGATGCTCTGAGTAAACTTTTGTGTGAGCATATATTTTTATTCCTCTTGATTGTATATGTAAGCATGTTATTGTTAGCTTATATGGTAGTTACACAATTAACATTTTCTTTCTACAGTTGCTTACCATTTTGAATTTTAACCAGCAAAGTTGCAGGATAAATTTTCCATATACTTGTTATTTTCTGGCTTTTTGAATGTAGTTCCACTAAGGTTTTTGACCTTCATTTGTCTGAAAGCTTATCCTACAGTGGAGGTTTGCATGTTCTTGTGATGCTGAATGTGATGCCACTGGTATTTGAGATACCAACAGGGCCACCCACGGTGGATAGGTTTCAGCTGAGCTTCCAGACTAAGACAAACTAGGGAGAAGTACCTGGCAGCTCAAACCCAAAACTATCCATATGAATAGCAGAGAATCACTGTCAAATATGGTGATGGAAAATGAGTCCCCCAGGCTGGAAGGCATTCAAGAAACAACTGGGGCAGAGTTGCTCCCTCAAAGAAGAGTTGACCTTAATGACAGGAATGGGGTAAAGCCTTTGAAATCTCTTTTTGCTGATGTGGCAAGACTCAAAATGAGAAGAAACAACTGTAAATATGCATTAATAATTGGAATATGGAATGTAAATAGTAAGAATCTGGGAAAATTAGAAATCATCAGAAGTGAAATGGAGTGCATGAACATCAACATTCTGTGCATCAGGGAGGTAAAATGGATTGGTATTAGCCATTTTCAATTAGATAATATCGTGGTCTATTATGCTGCAAATGACAACTTAAAGAGACATGAAGATGTATGCATCATCAAAAAAACATCTCAAGATCTGTCCGGAAGTATAGTCCTCTCAGTGACAGAGTAATCCATATACCTACAGGAAAGGCCAGTTAATATGATTGTTATTCAAATTTATGCAGTGACCCCTAAGGCCACAAATGTAGAAGAGGAAGATTTTTACCAGCTTCTGCAGTGTAAAAGTTATCAGACATACAATCAGGGTACAATGATAATTACTGATTGGAATGCAAAAGTTGGAAACAAAGAAAACTCAGTAGTTGGAAAATATGGCCTTGGTGTCAAAAATAATGACAGAGATCATGTCATGGAATTTTGTCTGACCAACAACTATTTCACTGCAAATACATTTTTTTTTCACTAACATACATGGTGACTATATACATGGAATCCACCAGGTGGAGCATAAAGGAACCGAATTAACTACATTTTTGAAAAGATCTGAAGGATGACCTCAATATCAAAGTCAGAACAAGAGCAGGAGCTGATTGTTGATCAGATCATCAACCGCTTATATGCAGGTTCAAACTGAAACTGTAGAAAACTTAGAAAAAATGTACAAGAGCCAAGGTTTGACCTTGAGTATATCCTACCTGAATTCAGAGACCATCTCTAGAATAGATATGATACAATAACACTAATGATTGAAGACCAGCATGTTTGTAGCATGATATCAAAGACATCATTAGTGAGGAAAGCAAAAGGTTATTAAAAAGACAGGAAAAAAAATAAAGACTCTTAAACTTGCCCATTAACGTTGAGTAGCTAAAGTAAAAGGAAGACATGTTGAAGTGAAAGAAACAGATTTGAAAGGGCAGTATGAGAAGACAAAATCAAATATTGTAATGGTAAGTACAATGAGCTGGAGACAGAAAACCAAAAATGAACACCTTCTGTTTTCCTCAAGTTTAAAGAAGAGAAGAAAACATCCAAGGCTTGAGTGGAAATATTAAAGGAACTTATAGGTAAAATATCAAATGACATAGGAAATATCAACAGAAGATAGAAGGAATACACATAGTCATTATACCAAAAAGAATTGGTGGATGATCAACCATATCAAGAGGTTGCAAATGATCAGGAACCGATGATATTGAAAGATAAAGATGAAGTTGCCTTGAAGGCATTGGCAAAACACAAGTCTCCGGGAATTGATGGTAAACCAATGGAGGTATTTCAGCAAACAGATGGAGCACTGGAGGTGTCTACATGTTTATGTCAGGAGATTTCAAAAATGCCACCTGGCCAATGGAAGAGATACATGTTTGAGCCTATTCCCAAGAAGGGTCACACAATCAAATGCAGAAATTATCAAACAATGTCATTAATGTCACAAGCAAGTGAAATTTTGCTAAAGATCATTCAAAAGTGACTCCAACAGTATATTGACCATGAACTGGCAGAAAATCAAGCCAGATTAAGAAGAGGGCATGGAACCAAGGATATCATTGTTGATATCTGGTGGATATTGGTGGAACATAGAGAATACCAAAAAGATGTCTATCTATGTTTTATCGAGTATGCAAAGGTATTTGACTGTATGAATCACAACAAATTATAGATAACATTGCAAAGAATGGGAAGATAAGAACACTTAATTGTACTCATGAGCAATCTGCCAAACCTGGAGGCAATTGTTCAAACAGAACAGGATAAAACTGCTTGATTTAAAGTCAGTAAAGATGTGCAACAGGGCTGTATCCTTTCACTGTATCTCTTCAATATCTATGCTAAGCAAATAATCTGAGAAGCTGGACTTTATGAAGAAGAACACGGCCTCAGAATTGAAGGAAAAAATATTAGCAAACTCATTGTTAAGTCAGATTGTCTTTATAATGACTTGTAAAAATTCTATGTATCCTATATAAATCACTAGTCAGATAATTGATTTGTAGTTCTACATTTGAAAATATTTTCTCCCATTTTGTGGATGTCTTTCCATTTTCTTCATGTAGTTATTTACTGATCAATTTTGATGAACTGAATTTTGTCCTTTTTTCATTTCTATTTTCAATGTTATTTCTAGGAAACATTTGTATAACAAAGTTAAAAAAATTACCTTCATTTTCTTTGGAGTGTTTTGTAGCTTTAGATTTTACATTTAGTTCTTTGACATATTTGAATTTAACTTTCATATGTGCTAGGACATAGATGTCTTTTTATTCTTTTGTATTTACATATACTTTTGTCAAAATCACCATTGCTAAAAAGATTATTGAACCCATTGAGTTTTGTTGGTAACCTTGTCTAACACCAGTTAATCATGAAGTAGAAGGGTTAGGTCTGGAATATCAAATACTATCCTATTGACTGATAAAAATATCCTTATGCCAGAAACATGTTACCTTTATTAATATTGCTTTATAGAAAGTTTTGAAAACAAGAATTGTAAGTCATCCAATTTTGTTCTTTATTAATATTTTCAGTGTTTTGGCATTTTAATGATTGATGTACTTCACCTGAGTTATCTATTTTGTTAGTGTTCTATTGTTCATGGTATTCTCTTGAATGTACTTTACTATTTCTGTTATGTCAATAGTAATCCTCTATTTCATTTCCAATTTTATTGACTTGAGTTACATTGTTTTCTTTTACATGTAAAACTTTATTTCTAATTTATTACATTTTTAAAAACAAGCAATATTTGCTTTCAATGATTTGTTTTTATTCTGTATTTCTTTAATTCTCACTCATATTTTTATTATAGTATTTCTTCTGCCTGCTTCCTCTATAATTTAGTCTTTTTCAAGTGTCTTACCATGAAAGATTCTATTATTAATTTGAAATATTTCTTATTTGTTAATGTAAATATATGCAGCTAAGCAACTTATGCCTAAAATTACTTGTGTTTTAAAGTTTTGCTATATCTTTCTTATTACCCATTCCTTGAATGTATTGTCATCCTCATATCAATGGATTCTGCTCCACAGTGTCAACAAACTGTACATTTTAAAACATTGGAAAAAATTTGCTTATGTTTTGAGCTTGCATAGACTTTTTTCCTGTCATTATTGTCTAAACAATACAACTATTTTAATAACATTGACATTGTTTTCAGTATTATAAGTAATTTTGCCATTGTTGTTAGGTGCCATCCAATCCAGTCTGACTCATAGCGACCCTCGTAAGTTTTCAATGGCTGATTGTTTCAGGATTGCTTCAGGAGTGGATTGCCACATCCTTCTCCCATTTTTGCTATGCTAGGGATTGAACCCAGGTCTTCAGAGAGTGCAGAGCAGCACTATAACAGCTGAGCTAACTCCCCATCCATAAGCAATCTAGAAAGGCTTTAGTGTATGCAGAAAGATGTATATATATATATATATATGAAAATGTTACACCATTTTATAATATAGATTTGATCATTCTTGGAATTTGGTTTCTGTGGAGAAGCCTGGTACCAATCTGGAAATCCTGGAAACAATACCAAGTGAAGATTCTATTTTCCATTTTCATTGTCATATTTTATTTTACCCACTCATTGTTTAGGTGTTAATGTTTATATTAATATATCTGTGATGTTTCCAAATTCCTTTTTGCTTTTGTTTTCTAATTCCATTCCATTATGTTGAGAGATCATATTCGTAAGATTTAATTCATTTAAAATTTTATACCTGCTTTATTGCTTATGATCTAGACTATCCGGGACAATGTCCCACATGCACTTGAATATAATGCATCTTCTACTTTTGCAAGTTGGAGTGTTATAAAAATCTACTAAGTCTAGTTAGCGTTAAAGTGGCTTAAGTTGCTATGAGGGTGGTTCAATTTCTCTTTATTCTTCTCGTGTTCTTTTTCATTTTTCTTTCCATTACTGGCAATTGGATTATTGAAATCTCCAAATATTATTAGTGATCTGTCTTTTCCTTTCTTTATTTCTGTCAGATTTTTCTCCATTCATTTTGGTGATCATAGATATGTATGTAAAGTACAAGATAACTACATATATACATTACATGTGTATATACTTTATTATATATTTACTATTGTATAGATGTATTACTTTGTATATACTATTACATATGTATTGTATTTTGTGTTGTTGTTGCTGTTGTTGGGTGCCGCCTAGCTGATTTCTGACTCATAGTGACCCTGCGTATAACATGCAAAGCAATATTGTCAGTGCTTCTCAATTCGTTGTGTTTTCAATGCTATTTCAGTGCTATTCCTTGGGTTTTCAATGGCGGATTGGTTTTGGGGAATGGGTTGCCATGACCTTCTCCCAAATCTATAGCACTTGGTGTTCTCTAGCAATCTCCCATCCAAGTACTACCCAGGCCCAACTCTGCTTAGTTTCTGAAATCTGACGAGATCAGACACCACAGTGGTATGGGTGCAGGCCATGGTACGGGTATGTATATGCATATATACCATACATATTTAATGTAGATTCTTGGTCAACAGAATCTATAACTATAAAATATCCTTTTTGTCTAGCAGCATTTTTTTTCTTTTAAAATCTTTTTTTTTTTTTTGATATTACATAGGCACTCCAGAACTTTTTGAGTACAGTTTGCATGATATATATGCTTCTATGCTTTTCTTTTTAATATATTTTTGAACTTAAAGTATCTCTTCTGGACACGTAGTTGTTGAATGTTCTTTGTATTCTGACAAAAATTGCTTTCTTATTTCCTTATTGCCTGCAGCCTTACCACTGTAGCCTCTGATCTCATCAGATCTCAGAAGTTTAGTAGAATTGGGATTGATTAGTCATTTGATGGGAGATCCCCTGTGAGTACCTCATGTTTTGGGCTTGGGAAAAAGACCTGACTCTCTAGTCCTCCCTCCCAAAATAATCATCCACTGAATACATTAAGACTAGCACAGAAGCACGAAAAATAGTGCAGGGCATGACACAGTGTCAGGTAGTGTTTCATCTATTGTATACAGGGTCATTATGAGTAGGAAAATGCTGGGGTCTGCTCCAGCCTGGCAAAAGATCATGGAGCTTCACCTCAACACCAGTTCACTTGGGGACCCTCAGGAGCAGGCAATAGCTGGTCCGTGGCACCAAGAAGGACCTCAGGAGCCTTCAATAACAACCAGAAACCTTTATTTTATAGCACCTATAACTCAGGAGTACAGATGCTACTAGAGAGCAGCTGATGTTGGTGGAATCCAATGATCTTGCCTCTTGCCAGTCGTCTTCTTCTCTCAACTCCTTGGTGTGTTGGGGGGATGGAGAGCTTTTTCTGTCTTACTTGAGGTCTTCATTCTTGACTCTTGGAGTCTTGCCTCTAGGAGGCTTGATTGAAGGTCTGGATGATTGGAGCAGAGATTGTCTCTGGTCTTGAAGTCAGGTGTGGGGTGTGACAATCAGGGTCAAGGTGGTCAGGGTGAACGAAGAAATAAAAGCACCCTTGGAATAGTCAGTGGTCAGTTTATATATTCTCTGGGTGGGGGTGCAGACCAGGGCATAACCAATCAGAGAGTGGCTCATGTCAGGAGGGGCAGTTATCCACATGAGGGTTGGAAAAGTACAATTAAGATAAGTGGGTTAGGTATGGGCTGGACCAATCACTGAGCATCACTTAACCAATCAGGTAGCTCTGGGCAGCCAACTGGTTTGAAGGTGGCCATGCCAGAGCTGGGCTGGTTGGGGGCGCTCTTGGATCACTCAGTGGGAGGGGTAGGAGTAAAATAGGTGAAGGGTGGAAAAGTAGGTGAAGGGTAGACTGGGACTTGGGTAGCCATGTTGGCTCTTAGTGAGTCAAATACATCCCAGTCCAGGTTTCTGGGTTAAGGGTGACCAGAGGTGGAAGGGACAGGAACAGGGCAGGATCTGGGGAGGCCTCAGACCTCGGCCCAGACCAAATGGGCCTCTGTCCAGGAACCCTCCTTGTCCACCCTATGGGTGTCCAGATAATTCCCTACAGGATACCAACTCAAAGACACCTAACAAAAGCAACAACACATTTTTTCATTATATTTTTCACATTTATGGCTACTATTGATATACCATAAATTTAGTGTTCCATTATTTCTGTTTTCCAAGTTTACCACTCTTTTCCTATTAGAAGATTATTTTCTAAGTTAAATCTTTAATTTCATTTAAAATGTACTTTTTAAAAATTTCTTTAGAGGTTGTTCTACAGTTTACAATGTCTATCTTAACTTCTCAGAAAGAGCTTCAGGTTTTACTAACAATACTTGTGAGATATAGAAATGTTACTCTTAAACAGCTCCGTTTATTATTACCTATTTTTGTTACATCACTATATACATTATAGATACTGATTTTATAAGCCCCAAAATACATTGTTATAATTATGACTTTATATTATTTTATGTTTTTGTAAAAACTAGAGAATGAAAGGAGAGCAAGTATGTCTTTGTTGTTGTTAACCTCCTTACTTGTTATCTATGGCTCTCTTTATTGGTTCCTGTGGTTCTTGTCTAGAGATATTTCTTTAACTTAATATAGTTTCCCCCACCTACAAATACATTTATATGTTAAAGACCTATTAATATACTACAAGGATACTATTCTATTTACTTACTTATTAAATCATATAACACAATGAAGGAGAATAAATGTTATCATATTATCTTTTATAATTACATTATTCTGTTTACCACTGTTTTTATTTTTAAATATTTGTTAGTTTTGTCATCTAGGATTACATGCTTTTGGTCTGTTGTACTTCCTTTAGTATTTTATATAAGAAAAGCATTCTCACAAGATAAACTCAACTTGTATTTACCTTCAAGCATCTTTATTTTGATTTCATTTTCACTGCCTGCTTTGCTAGGCCTTGGATTCATGTTTTATGTTTGATTCTTGGTTTGGAGTGTATTCAATGTGTTATTCCACTGGCTTCTGTTTTCCAGTGCTTCTAATGAGGAGGCAGTTACTTTTATTGATGTTCTTTGTAAGTAATAAGTCATTTATCTGTTGCTTTTTCAAGATTTCTCCTTGTCTTGATTTATCTTATTTGGATTTTTTACAGCATTCTGAATGGAAAGATTATTTTCCTGTAAACTTATTTTGTTGCCAGACATTAACTATTCCAAAATTTTTTGTATCTCTCCTTCATTTCTTTCTTATACCCTTGTCATGCACATTTGGCAGTCACAGAAGGGTCCTCCATTCTACTCACACATTACTTATTTTTTACCTTTGGCTATTTGATTATATAATCATTGCTGATCTAACTTCAAGTTCTTAATTCTTCTTTCTGTCTAGTAGTTCCAATCCACTGTCAGTCTCTTCTAATTTTTGTTTTTATTGATGATTGTTTGTTTGTTTTGTTGTTTGAATTATATTTTTAACCCAGAATTTCTAACTGATTCCTTTTATAAAATATCTAACTTTATCGACATTCTCCCATTTAATGTGGTATTCTTATCAAATCTTCCTTTACTTTCCTAATCATCGTTTACTAGATTTCTTTGAACATGTTTGTAATAGCTACATTGAACTCTTGTGAGTTAACTCCAACATTTGATGATTTTTTACAAGAAGTTTCCATTATCTTCTTTTATGGTGATGTACAGATCATGCTTTCCTGTTCCTTTGAATGAAATGTTTTCCTATTGTTGTTGCTTTCTAAAATTTAATATTTTACATAATGTTGTTGTCAAGTACCATCAAGTCAGGTCTGACATAATAGATCATATCAACTCTGGTACTGATATCCTTTGTAAGTTTCCCTGTTATTACCTGTGTAATTACTTTGGGGCTCATGGACTCTTTCAGTGAAATCTACCAGTGACTTAGTACAGTTTGAATTTTTGATGTTGTTGTTCAAGGAGGGGGCAGTTTGGGTATTGCCCTAGGATGACAGTGGTTTAAGAAGATGTCTGAACTTCCTGAAATTAAAATTAGCTTACTTGTAATAGAATCACTCTTCATTTATTCCATGTTGTTTTTATATGGCTAGTAATATGGCTAGATAGTTTATTTTATTTGAGTGCACCATTGTATTTGGTAAATGAATTATTTTCAGTAAGCACATTTTATTTATATAAGTTTATTTGCTTCCTTAACATCATACTCTTAGTAAAATAGGTGAAGGGTGGAAAAGTATGTGAAGGGTAGACTGGGACTTGGGTAGCCATGTTGGCTCTTAGTGAGTCAAATACATCCCAGTCCAGGTTTCTGGGTTAAGGGTGACCAGAGGTGGAAGGGACAGGAAAACTTATTTTCTTGTTTTGAATATTTTTTATTTTCTACTTTAATTCTATTTCCTCAAGTCCAATTGATCTATTCCAGCTGGTAGTTTTAATTTTTATTTTTACTTTAGAGAATATATTCAGCATGATTTCTTCTCATATTAAAAAATCCTTGAGGTTTGGCTATAGAATTGCCTTTCCAAATTAATTTTGCATTCATTTCTTCTGGATATCTGAGACATACCCTAGGCCTTGGACCAACTTTTTATATAATTTTAAAACTGAAGAGTCTCTTGAATACTTGAGTAGTATACATTTAAATCCCAAATTTTCATTAATCCTAAACTTAAGGCTTCCAATTCTCAAGGGGAATTTTTTTTTCTTTCTTCAATAGCTCATCCATAATCACACACATTTTCCTATCAACTTCTAAGTGTCTTTAGAACTGTACTGTGACATTACATTGAGCATCTCAAATTTATATAGATACACTAGTCTTAGTTTCTTACTTCATAAATATCCAAGAGTATGACTCTTGGTATAATAAAATTTGTGCAACTAAGCTACATATCATATTCAAAATCTATCTTGATTTCAAACCTAGTAGAAAGCAACCACTTATATATTTACCCCTCCTAGATTTCTGAAATTTCATGTTTTTATTGAGGACTAAAGATGTTTCTTTCTTTCTTGTGCATTTAGTTATACATATATTTCCTTTGATTTCTTTTGTTTAGAATTTTACAGATAGTTTTAGTGAAAACTGCTTTAAAAGATCTAAGTCCAAATCTGGTTGGAAAATAATAGCTGAACACATTTATCCATCTCTATTCATGAGAAAATTAGATTAGGTTTTAGGCAGGCATGTAGGGAAGGGAATACATGTATTCAACAGACTTATGTGGTGGAAACTGCTGGGAAGACTCTATACATGATAGCATAATTCATTTGCCTGTGTTTTTGAGTCATTTGGGTAGTAACAAGTCTCCAAAGTGAGATTGATCTGTATTACTATATTATCCCTTCCAATCAATTGTGACTTTAATATATTTTCTTTGAATATTGTAATATTAAGTATACATTAAATATCATTAGTCTGCATATAAGGTAAAAAATGAAGAGGGAAAAATATTAAAATAAATATTTGATTATTATAAGGTTGGTTGGAAACATCTACACTAAGAAAAAAAATAGCTCTCCAGTAAACATTCTGCTTTTATACTTTAATCAACCAGATGGAGGCCAGCCTATGCTACATAGTAGGACTTTGTCTCAAGAACTAAAAACGAATGAATAACTAAATAAACAGTAAAATATAAGAATTAGAATGGAAACAAATAAAATAAATAGAAAAACAATAGCAAGAAGCAAAAGAGTAAAAGTTGGCTTTACTAAAAGTTAAAATTAGATATGATAAAGAAGAGATTCAAATAGGAAAGAAGAAAAATTATGAGTTTCATCACAAAATACAAAAGATCATGGGAGAATAACATCAACAATCAAAGGCCAATAAGTTGGAAAACATAGAAGAAATACATAAAAATCTGTAAACACACTCCCAATACTGCTTCATGAACAAATACAAAATCTGGATAGATGAACAAAAATAGGGAGATTGAATCAATAATTAAAAATCTTCTACAAGACAAAAACTGAGAAGTGTAAGACTTCACTGTTAAATTCTACTAAACATGTAAAACAAATGAATGGCAATTTGTTGCAAACTCTTTCAAAAAATTAACAAGATAGAGCACTTGCAAACCTACTTTATGAGGCCAGCATTACCCTGAAACCAAAGCCAGACAAGGACACTAAAACATAAACAACAAACCACCAACAAAATAGGTCAATATCTTTGATGAACATATACATATATGAATCTTCAAAAAATTGTTAATGAAAGTAATTCAACAGTACATTAAAAGAGTCATTTATCATAATCAAATTGATTTTATCCTGGGGATGTATGAATGGTCTAACACACAAATATCAGTACATTTGATATGCTGACTTAACAGAATAAGTAATACTTTCTCAAACCAAAAAATTCAGGCACTGTGGCTAGGTTTTGGGGTGCATGCCTGAGGGTGGTGAGGCAGAAGGATTACCAGTCAGAGGCAAGAGGAAATCTGTGCAACTTAGTAAGAGTGTGTCACAAAAACTAAATTAAATAAATAAATAAATAAATAAATAAATAAATAAATAAATAAGGGGGCTGGGAGTATAACATATTCCAAAACAAAAAGGAAAATTTTAAATTCCCTTGATTTTCTGATGACATAATATTATGCAAAGGAAATCTCAAACAATTCACCAAAAAAGTATGAGAACTAAGTCCAATAAATTTGCAGAATATAAGAGCTACATGCAAATATAAGCAGTGTTTTTAAAGACCAACAATGGAGTCCCCCAAAATAGAAATGAAGAAAAAGAATAAAACTTATCAAAAAGTATAAAATAACTAAAATAAATTAAGATGAAAAATGTTTACAGTAAAATTATAATAAATTTATGAAAGAAATTAAACTATAGTCAATAAATGGAAAGATATCTAATTTCCATAAACTGCAAACATTAGATTTAATCTAATTTTGTTATTTTTATTTTATTTTATTTTAGTCCATATTACTGAAAGCAATATACAGACAAAATGCAAATTCTATCAAAATTCCAAATTTTTGCAAACATAAGAAAAAGTTCTTAAAATACTTAAAAGTTCTTAAATACAGTATGGCACCCAAAGATTCCTAACAGCCAAAACAATATTAAGCAAGAAGAACAAAGCAAGAAGCATCACATTACTTGACTTCAAGTATATACTGTATAGCTCAAATAACTAAAATTCCATATCATTATAAAAAAAATGCACACACAGACCAATGGAGTATATTCCACAAAGAAACCCACTGAAGTATGATAAAATAATTTCCAACCAGTGCACAAAGAATATACAATAAGGAAAAGATAGAATCTATAATTAATGATGTTAGGAAAAACAAGGTATTCACATGCAGAATATGAAAGTATATCTCATACTACCCAAAGAGTTGAAAAACATTTAAGACTTAGACATGAGACCTAAAACTATAAACTGCTTAGAGTAAAATATAAAGGAAAAATCCTTGACATGGTGTTAGCAATACTATTTTGGATATAACAGCAAAGCAACCAAGAACAGCAAAAATAGGCAAATGGAATTACATTAAATGAAAAAGGTTTGCACAGTAAATAAACTAACCATCAAAAAAAGCCTGACAGAGTAGAAGAAATATTTTCAAATTAAATCTAATAAAAAAGTTTGTTATCCAAAATACGTAAGGCCTCAGATAACTCAATAGCAAGAAAACAAATAGCCTTCTTAAAAAATAGGCAATTGGTCTGAGTAGACGTTACTCCAAAGGAAACAGAAATGGCTAACCGGTATATGAGAAGGAGCTCAGTGTCACCAATCAACAGGAAAATGGAAACGGATAGAACACTGAGCTATCCCTCCATACTGTACTAGAATGGACAGTACAAGAAAATAGTGAGCATATGTTGTTGTTAGGTGCCAGTCGAGTCGGTATCCGACTCATAGCGACCCTCTGTACAACAGGGGAAACACTATTGTCAGTGCTTCTCTGCTGTTCATACGGTTTTCAATGGCAGATTGATTTTTGGGAGAGGGTTGCCAGGTCTTTCTCCCAAGCCTACAGCTTCTGGTGTTCCCAGGCGGTCTCCCATCCAGGTACTAACCAGGCCCGACCCTGCTTAGCTTCCGAGATCTGACAGGATCGGATGCCACAGGGCTATGGCTGCAGGCAGTGAGCATATAGACAAGAGGAAAATGTTGTACTCCATAAGAACATAAATTGGTACAGACATTATAGAAAAAAAGATTAGAAGTTCTTCAAAATATTAAAAATAGAACTACTATATGATTCAGCAATTCCATATCAGATTACTTATCAGAAAAAATTTAAATTTGCATGGTGAAGAGGTTTCTGTACTCCCATGTTCATCACAGCCAAGCTATGGAGATGATCTATGTGTCCGTTGACAAAGAAATTGATAAAGAAAATGTGAAAAAGGAAAATCATGGATTAAACTTGGAATTTATCATGCTGAGAATTTCTAAATGGTAGTAACTTTTTCAATAAAAAGTATTATCAAGAAAATCTGTTAAACTGTGGGCCATTGAAGAGGTCAGAGGGGAAATTTCAAAAGTAATAATTCATGAAATCAACTTAAAATGGAAATACAGCATACCAAAACTTGTGGAATATAGCAAAGGCACTAATAAAATGGAAAAGGAAGCCAGCAATGAATGCCTACATTAAAAAAAAGTTTGTGAAATCTCAGTTATGTAACTAGCAAAGAATCACAAGTTCTTAGAAATACAAGAGCAAACTAAACTCAAATCTAGTAAAAGGAATAAAATGATAGACATCAGAGGAAAATAAATGAAATGGAGACTAAATGAGTGGTATAAAACATCATTGAAACGAAAAGATTTTTCCTTGAAAATATATTCAAAATTGCCAAATCTTTAGCTCAACTAAGCAGAAGAAAGAAACAGAAGACAAAAATACAAAATTAGAAGAGAAAAAGGAGACCTTATAACTGATACCACAGAAATACAAAGGATCATTAGGGGTCCAGATTTGGTGGCCCAAGACTGAAATTCTAGCACTTAGGAGTCTGAAGCAGGAGGAACTGGGTTCAAGGCCATTGTGGGATACATAGTAAATCCTTGTCTGAAAAAAAAAATGCAAAAATAGTTGATAAAGCTTTGTAAAACTACATGCTAATAAATTAGAAAATCTAGAAGAAATGGACACATTTGTGGACATATGTGACCTAAAAAATTGAACCAACAAGATATAAAACAACTAAATAGACCAATAATAAGTTAAGAGATTGATAGTAATAAAATGTCTCTCAACATAGAAAAGCAACAATGGGACAGGTTCACTGCTGAGTTTTGCCAAACCTGTAGAGAAGAATGAATACTGATGCCCCCAAAACTATTTCAAAAAACACAAAGTGAAGAAACTCTTCCAAATTCATTCTACAAGTTCAGTGTCACCTTGCTATCAAAGCCTGACTAAGACATATACAAGTACACACAAGAAAAAAAAAAAAAAAAGCAAAACTATAGATCTAAGAACCTAAATGTAGAGATGAAAATATCTTCCACAAATATAAGCAAACTGAATTTAACAGCACATTCAAAAGATTATATAATTGCATATATAATAACAACTCCCATATGTCTATCAATTTGTCATGCTATAAAGGCTTGCATGTTGCTCTGATGCTGAAAGGTATGCTTCCGGCATTTCAGATACCAGCAGGGCAACCAAAGGTGGATAGGTTTTAGCTGAGCATCCAGACCAAGACAGACTAGGGAGAAGGACCTGGCAGCCCACTCCCAAAATAATTAGCCATTGAAAACCCTATGAAAAGTAGAGAAGCACTGTCAAATATAGTGCCAGTGAATGAATCCCCCAGGTGGGAAAGCGTTCAAAAGATGAATGGGGCAGAGTTACTTCCTCAAAGCAGAGTTGATCTTAATGACAGGAATGGAGTAAGTGTAACAGAAGACATGGGTGGAAGGGCTGGAGAAAATCAAAGGAAAAAGTGGCCAAGAAAGACTCTACCTGCTTGCATGGGAAAGTCCTGGCCCTTAAAATCTCTCTAAGCCAAAGAGCACCCTTCTGTTATCTCTTTGACCCTGGGCACAGACCCTGCTGTTAGACTCCTTACATGCAGACACAGCACAGCTCTATGTGCAGTGAGCAGAGCTTGCTAACATAAATAAATAACCCTTCCCGTCTCACAAAAAAAGTTCTTTATCTCACCTTGGCCCTGACTCATAAGAACATTTAACATTATGATAAGAAACTAATAAAAACAGCCTGAAAATCTCTTTCAGACCTGCTGTGTGCCTGAGAGAAAATGAGCCACCTTGGCCTCTCTGACACTAACAACTGGTGGAGAGTAATCTTTCTTCTTTTTCTCGTCATCCTTTGATCTTGGAGCTACTGGGCAAGAATGACAGTAAGACCCCTGGAACTTTCATTTGCTGATATGGTATGACTCAAAATGAGAAGAAATACAGTTGCTGGAACATTTAGTTCATAAAAAGATCACACGCTCGGCACAGTGTACGTTAGTGCATTAGTGTTTCATTCTATTGTACATAGGGTTGACATGAATCAGACCCAACTTGACAGCACCAAACAATAACAGTGATCAGACAATGGTATATGATCAAGTTTGATTAATCCCAGGGATGGCACAGTGGTTCAAATACAAATCCAAAAACATAATGCAGCACATAAAAAAAGTCAAAGATAAAAATCACTTGAGTAACTCAATAGATGCAAAAAAGCATTTTAAAAATTTCAATCTCACTTCATGATAAAAGAACTGAATATATTATGTATAAATGGATCATACCTCAACATCATAAAAAGTTTAACTGAAAAACCCATAGCTAACATCATGTTGAATGGGGAAAACTGTAAGGATTTTCTCTAAGGTCAGGAACAAGACAAGGCTTTCTATTCTCATCACCCTCATTCAATACAGTGTTAGAAATTTTAGCTATAAAAATCAAGCTAGGAAAAAAGAAATGAAAAGTGTAAAAATAGGAAAGGGGAAGTCAAATTTTACCTGTTTGTAGACGATATGATTGTATAGAAAGGAAAACCAAAAGACTGCCAAAATATTATGAGAACTCATTTAAAAAGTCAGAGAATTAGCAGGATACCACGTCAACATTAACGTCAACATTAAAAAATATTTAGGTTTTCTACATACCAATACCCTGCAGCTGTATGAATGTGGCGTCCAATCCCATCAGATCTCTGAAGCTAAGCAGGGTCAGACCTGGTTAGTACTTGGATGGGGGACAACCTGGCAACATGAGATGCTCTAGGCTTGGGAGAAAGACCTGGAATAGCAAAGAAGCACTGAAAATAGTGTTTCATCTATTGTGTGTAGGGTCACTACAAGTCAGATACCAACTCAACAGCACCTAACAATAACATACAAATACTACAACTTACTGTTTGCATAAAAAATAGAATCATACACCAATGGAATAAGATAGAGGACTCAGAAGTAAATCCAAGAATCTTCACTCAATTGATTTGTGACAAAGTTGTCAAAAAATATACATTGGCAAAAAGAATGATGCTGGGAAAATGGTCAGCCACATGGAGAATATTGAGACTTGATCCTCTCTCAAACTATGGGAAAATAAAACCAAAATCCTTCAACAACCTCTATGTAAGGCTTGAAACTATAAAAATAGAAGAAAATATACAGGATATGTTTCAAGATACTGGCACATGCAATGATTTCCTGGACAAGACTACAAAAGCAAGGATTGACAATGAGATTGTATCAAATTTGAAAGCTTCCTCACAGGAAAAAAAGTGATGAGACAACCAACAGAATGAAAGAAAATCTTTGCCAGCTATTCTTCTGACAGAGGATTAATATCCATAATATATAAAGAACTCAAAAACTTGACCTCAAAAAAGATGAAACCCAACTGAAAATGGACAAGTGCTATGTACACTTTCCTGAAAAGAATAAATACAAATGGCCAATAAATGTATGAAAATATTCTCATTATCTCTAGACATTAGCAAAATGCAACTCAAGACTACATTGAGATTCCATCTTACTGCAGTTAGAATGTCCATCAGTATCACTACTGTTACTACTACTAATAATAATTATTATGATAATAACAGATATTAAGATGTAGGGAATAAAGAACAGTTTTTTGCTGTTGAGGAGAATATAAATTGTTTTTACTTAGTGCTTGCTTACCCTTTCAAACAAAGTGTCAGTCCTGCATTTAACAGGAATTCCTTTAAGATTAGGGGCTATAAAAAAAAACACATCCTGAGCCATAATTGTATGCTCATTATTCATGAAGATTAGTTGGTAAAATTTCCAAGTTCATGAAAATATTTTGTACAGTAGAATCAACACAGCATTAAAAAAATAGAGTCTAGTCAAGTTTGTGGTGCCTGGTATTAGTAATATTTAAGATTATAAAATAAAATGATCCTCAATGATCTCTAAGAAAAAAAACTAGTCATTTGCACAATTGATATTAGTTTATAATCTTTTACCTAATTTTCCTGGCATGATATGTTGATAGAAAATATTAGAAAAAAGTTGAAGAAATTTCTACAGATTCCTAGTTAGATAATATGTTCTACTTTTGTAGACTATAACTTAAAAACATATAGACATTCATAAAAACTCAGTTTGTCTTAGATACTTCAAAACTCAGAGAATAATAAAACAATATTGTGCTAAATATCACACAGCATCAGTATATGTGCTGTTCTTCAAACTAAAATACTACATTTTATTTTATGACTTTTGAAATCCTAATTATTTATATCATTCAGAATTTTGTTTTTAGAATAATTGTATACACTATGCAGAAGTAAGATAACTGATCTTTTTATGTGCGTTTCTTTATAATGAAGCATGCAATTAATATTGTAATTGGAAATAAGGGAAAATATAAACAAAATATTCCAGTGACTAGAATTTATCAGACAACTAATAGTCAAATGATATATAGAGGTATGGGAATAAAGATTAACTACTAAAATGGCAATCACTAATAAAATAACAAAGCAGATGTTTTTATGTAGTTAGTATCTTAAACATAATGTGCTTAAATACAAATAAGATCATGTTCCTGGCACAGAATCGGGAAGTGTTTCTTTCTGCTGTACGTAGGGTCGCTATGAGTCGGACTCAAGGGCACCTAACAACAATAAAAAAAATGTCTTAAACATAAGAAATGCTCTCTCAGATTTTATAGAACTAAGATTTTTCCAAGAAATTTCATAAAAATAACAGAGGCTTATGTATTAGTGTTTCTCAGATAATAACACAAACACATAATTACTCATTGCAAAAAATATATGGTAAAATGATTGCAGAAAGTATCAGCCTGTCAAGGAAACTGACTTTTTCTTATTAAGACAGAATAATTTAATCACACAATGTTCTGAATCTTATACACATTTCCAACATTTATATCAGGTATGATGGCCCATTCTGGTAATCCCAGTAATTCATGAGGCTGAGAAAGGAGGATCTTGAGTTCAAGGAAGAGCCTTCATTATTTATCAAGACAAACTCAAAACTCAAATCTCAAAAACAAAAGTACTGAAAATGTTCTGATGGTGCAGCTCAGTATTTGCAAAGTATGGGTGAGGCCCTGAGTTTAAATCCTGAATATGCCCCCACTCAAAGAAAACAGAGATTTTCAACATTTAAATGATATGTAATTTTACTATATACAGCTATTCCTCTTATTTAACCACTATATTATTAGAAAGAGATTTATTTCTTGTCAGTGGAGTGTATTGTGGATAAGGGTAGTTTTTAAAGTTCATTTTTATTTCAGAGGTATAAAAATGTCAATTTTCAACATATAAATAAAAAATACATGGGAACTACTATCCTTCTTATACAAAAATGTAATCTTCAAAATTGTGAAAAGGATATATTCTAAGGGAGATTTTCATTTAAGTAAAGCTATAAATACTATATAGTTCTCAGGCCAAAATTAAAGAAAGCAGATTGCTAGGATATAAAATAACTTTCAATTCCATAAAATTCATTAAATTTAAAATAAGAAAAAAATTACATTGGCAATTTCTGTGGCAGATTTTAAGGTGAATCCTGGTTGATGTTCTTCAGAAGCTTACAGTCCTGTAAGAGATGAAAGATGGGGACATTTTATTGCAATTATCTTGTATTGAACACATGAAAATGTAGGCATACTACATTCATACTGTATTTAATACTTTAATATATGTAATGTACATTATCCTCCAAAAATTCTTGAGACAGTATATTTACTACATTATGGTAAAGGAAACAGGGCTCAGGGAGATGAGACAATATGCAAAAGCCGTATAGACAGAAGATTTGAATACAAGCCCATTGAATTCTGTAGCCATGGCAAGTCATAATGCAAAGTAACTACGATAAATTATTTAGTCCACCTTTCCAATGTTATATATGTTATGACAGCACAAGAAGACATAACAGTGATGAATAATGTCTCTTTCTACATTATAAAATCTTCTATAAAATTGAAAAGAATAAAATATTAAGGTATACTGAGGAAAAAACAGTGTCATTTAGTGTACTCCACTTTTTGTTTGCATAAATATTTATTAGACACTCCTGTCCACAACATAGTGCTAAATCCTCTTATAATTTCAGGAGGAAAACAATGACAATATTGAAATCTAAAATTTTCATATTTAATAAATACATATTTTTCTTTCTTATAGGTAAACACTCAAAATGTTAAATAGCCAATCTGTAACAAATCAAATTCCACCCAATTAAAACTCCTCTCTTGTTGATAGGTGCTGTGGTAGAGTTGTGTCCAACTCATAGTGACCCTCATAAGATTTTCAATGGCTGATTGTTTTGGGATTGCCTTGTGAAAGGTTTTCCACATCCTTCTCCCAAAAACTCTTTGAGTAGCAATAAAATCTATATAACCTAATTAAGATTTGGGCAATCCATTCCCCAAGCAATCCCCAATCACTGATTGCAAACCATATGAGAGTCTCTATGCATCAGACCTGACTCAAAGGCAAGTTAACAGCAACTTCTATTTGGTACGATTAGTTTCATTGGGTTAAACAATTATTATTTTCCATTTTGCTTTGAGTAACTAATATATTCCAGAAATAAGATAAATTTAATTCCTCTTTCTTCCTGTTACTATTTAGTATTAGGTATTATGGGATACTGGACATATGAGATTATTTAAATTTACCTAAAAATTTCTTATATATTTCTCCTGAAATTTCTTTCATTGTGTATGTGTGCTAGCTTTCAGAGATTTTTAAATTGTTTTCTGCAAATATATTGAATTCAGCAAAGTAAAATTTGTTGAAAACTCTTCTTTCACTGTTGTATTAAATTTTAAGGATGGACATTAAAATTATAATAAAATAGGAGGAGGGTCATGAGACAGTAAGGGGGAAGTTAACTTGAGCAATGTGCAATGAAGTGAATGTATAGAAATGTCATAATTACACTCATTAATTTGTAAATCAAAAA